>JAQQZT010000002.1:1808582-1820869 GCA_030068275.1 Clarias platycephalus
AAACCATATTGCTGCTCACAAATTCTCACCTCTGGCCTTAACCTAGCTTCCACTACTCTTTCCCACAGCTTCATTGTATGGCTCATTAGCCATGGAGTAAGCCATGCTGAATCACGCTGTCCTGTGTGTGTATTGAGGATTTTGGTGGCTTGTAGGTGCATTACCATAGTTTCTGTGACTTACACTCTGTGTATAAACAGTAAACTATGTTGATTGGCTCTGTCATGTGCTGGGTTAGCCACACCCACCACGATGGCTCTGTACTGTACTAACTGATAAAAGCTGTAAGGTGTGGCGCGTCAATACTCTTCATATCTTCCCGTCTACTCAACATTTAGATTTCATTTATGGTACAGGTTTAATCTTAGGGAAACACCTTAGGACTGGCAAAGTTTCATTAAATTCTGTTCAGCCAGATTGACAAAATCTGGCTGACAAAATCTGGCTGGACAGAGACAGACAATTTTTCTGAGACTGGTTTCGGGTCCTCCAATGTATGAAATGTCATCGAAAGAGCGAGTTCTGACCCAATGTACAAAACTTTTCTTTTGTTTATATAGACTCATATCTCATGTCTCACTTTTCCTGATCCTGGGTTACTCTCATAGTTACAGCACGCAGAACTTTCTTTGTATAACATGTCTATTAACTATATACACATAACTCTTTTTATTTCAGACTTTAAATCATAAACTCCGTGTATTATTTTTTCAGAGCTGACACTTTTCCGATGCTAGCTTGTGATTATTTAATTTGCTTTACTCACTGTATTATAGCAGTCACCGTTATATGGATGTCTGAAAAATTCCGATATGTGCTCCTGAACGCTATCGATCCTTTTACCCTTGCCTCATGACTGATATAGCAGCACTCCGAGGCTGGAGCGAACGAATCATAAATAATAATGGCTGTAATTGAAATGGAACGCTTGTCCTATCAGGTCTCCAGTTCGAAAGGTTTAATTGATCCCTGAGCTTCAGCCGGATGCCAGCGGATCACCTGGAGAGAGAGAAAGAGAGAGTGATGCAGATCTCAGCGTCATTGGAAAAGCTCAACTCTTGGCTCTTCAGTTGTAAATCATGAGAGTGGACTGATATTTGTTGAAATTATGAATACGCAAGACCTGCTAGCAGGTGAGCAATTGTATGGAGCAATACCGGAATGGCATGTGGTAATATCCTGTTTGGATGATGTCATCAGCCGAGGTTATAATGAAAAGCGAGAATATTAAACTGCTTTGAGATGAAAGTAACTTTCATTTTGAGTACCGTGTGCTTTTAAGCCACAATCGCTACCCACTAAGCTGTAATTTTCTTCATTTAAAATAGAGTAATTGCAGAGCCATGCTGTGGTACTTGAAATGGTGCACAGCTTCAGCTACATTAGCAAAAATGCTATGTGCATGCTGAGAAAGTCATGCAGTATATATAGATTACTACTCATTTAAAGTGCTCCAGAAATCAAACTAGGTGTTTTAGTGCATTCTGTATTCCTCGGTTTCTTAATGCAATGGAAAGCGTTACAATACCAGCTTCGGAGATTATTTTTCGTGTACTTGCCCGGAAAAATAAGTTATCTACTAGTATCTACTTAAAATCTTAAGATGAATCTCACTCGCGGTAGGTTGAACATTTTGATAACGTCGTGTCACCTTCTATGGCAAAAATGGTGAATGGTGAAAATGGTCACATGAATGGATGTTGGAGACAGGAAGTAAAAATGTTCATGTACAGTAAGACAAGCAAGGGACCCCCATGAAGAATCATGGAGATTATGGAAACCCATTGACGTAGGCCTGCCCTGAACCATGATCAAGGCCTGGATCTTCTTGCCATTTGACCAACACTGGTCATGTGACCGTTTTGCTGAAGACACCTTCTCTACAACCGGAGCAGTGGATACCAACCTTTATCAGTGGAGACCGCCTGCTTGTTTATAAGTAAAGCTGACAAGAAGCCTCACAAGAAGTCACCCCACCCCACCAAACCCACCCCCAACTCCGCCCATATAAACAAAAGAATAAATGTATCTTTATAAATAGTTTTCTATGATACATTTTTATTATACTTAAAGTGTCTAATTATGGTCTTATTTAACACGTCCAAATCTAATTCTGACAACCTTGCACTGTGATAGACTGAGAACAGACAAATCCCTACGCACCCCCTATGATCTTTGGTGTCCCCTTGAGGTGACATGGACTATAGTTCTAGAGGAATCCAAGATCAGATAACCTATTTGGCTATGTACTAGTCTTTTTTTTCCCCCAATTAAATGCTCTCTCCAATGTATATATCAGGGTCCTGAGGGTGCGTCTTGCTCTACAGGAGCAGCTTGTTAGCAGTTAGCTTGTTAGTTGTTGCTGCAGACTGTTCCCAGTGAATGATTGCTCTGTTGGTCATTGGAACACGGTGCAAAGATTTGTGATTTTTCAGGACAGCCTGGAGCTGGAAATGTTGCCACTTCAGACTCATCGAGATATTAATCCTTATACACCGCCGGGCTTTTCCATTAACAACCAGTAATATCGTTTATCTACCACTCAGACAAGCAAGATGGCTTGTGGTGATGACCCTGCAGCTCTCTGTCACCATCGGCGCTTCTGATGCTCGCCTCGGCTCACGGTAGTTTCCAATACCACGCCGCATCTTGTCACTAAAATATCATTAAAGTGGACAGGCGTGGGTGAGAATCCTGCGCAGCTTGTTCATTTGGTACCGGTTTCCAAAGCAACTATCAAGTTTGTTTCGACTCACTGGAAGCTGGAGAAAGCTATTGTCTAGCAGTTACACTTTTCAAAACAACACGAGTCTGACCTCCTGTAAGGAAATACATCAGCTTAGGGAATCACATCGCTGCTCTCGAGACATGGCGTAAGGACTTTAATATTCCTTCTCATCAAGAATGTTGTTAGTGCATGCAAAAGATAAACGAATTCCTCAGCGGATTTGATGCCGAGTGCGCCAAAGTCATGTGGTGTGTATTAAATCTGTTCAATGTCTCAGTTCATCTGCTTCTTTCCCTTTCTCTTTCTCTTTCTGTCATGGTTCGTTTATGCTCCACAGATTTTCTCTTGTATGTAATTACAAAAAAACAAAAGCATTAATTACAAAAACAACCAGCATTAGGGATGGTTAATTGCTTTTACTGCCATTCATTTTCAAGCCAAACCGATTAGATCTGTCTGACTCTCCGATGGTGGCCACGTCTTCAGTGCAAATTGCTGACATTCGTATCGTTCCCGAACCATTTTTTATAATTTTTTGTTCCTTTTTGCCAGAGCAGGGTAATTAACTAGATAAAGCGATATATTTATTCCATCCCATCTTTTGTCATTTTTTTTTCTTTCATACACATCAATTTCTTTACTTGTATGCTACATGTAATGTTGTTTATGCAAGCAGAAGTGTAAGCTGTATTGTTTCCATGGAGTACACGATGTTCCTGCCCGGAGGCATGAAGTGTCACGGTGCTATCTGTGAACCGTATAACCCAGATCTTCAGAGACACATCGCTTTCTACTAGACCCCAGGCATTCTCCTGATCGCTCTGTTCCAAGGTGTGTGTTTGCTCCTATGGCCAAGACCTATGGGCAAATGTTGTCCACAGACTTTGTCTCAGTTATACAGTTCTTGGCCATGCTGTTTTGAAGACCACCATTTTGAAATCTCTGATTAGAACTAGAGCCAAGAATGAGGGAGTGTCCAGGGCAAGTCTTGGTCTTGGAGATGATAATGGTTGTCTTAACTACAGCTTTATCTAAAATAACAAGAACTGCTTTAGGTTTCTGGACTGAGTGAGTACAAAGCCTTAGGGAGTTGATGGACAAGTCAAGATCAAGAAAACCCTTTCAAGGCCAAATCTTTACGTCGACTACTGTAGTGGTCTTCAATCCTTCATTATGCCAGTGATTAGAGTGCATCCTTTAAGAGGGGTTAACAGTCGTCCCTCTGTATCCATCGGAGATTGGTTTAAATACTCCATGTGGGTAACAAAATCCGCAGATGCTCAAGTCACTTATATAAAATGCTGTAGTATTTGCATATAACCTACACACACGCCCACTCTATTTATAATCCTGAATGCTATAAATCAGGACCAGTAAAAAAGATTGATGATGATTTAGAATTTCTCATCATGAGCTAGCATGTCACACTTCCTCGTAGGCTTTTGAGGAATTGCTTAATTTTTTCATTACAAAAAAGAAGAACAAAGGGTTCACTCACCAAACAAGATGTTCAAGCTACAATCGCTGAAGAGAGACTCAGGATCTATGGAGTGTTGGGTAGCTACTGCAAGGTATGTCTACACATGACTTCTTCAACATGAATTCAGCATAGTGCTCAGCATGCTGCAAATTAAAGTTTTGCTTTTCAGGAATTTTCACCCCATGGTTGGTTTAATCTGTGAATGCTGAACTTGCAGATATGGACTGCCAACTGTACTTCTCATCAACAAACAAGATTCTAAATGCATCCAACCTCTGCAATTCACAGTAAATCTGAGAGAAATTGGTTTAGGTTATAGTCTACTATGGATACATACACTGATCAGATATAACATTATGACCACCTTTTTAATATTGAGTGGGTCCCCTTTTGCCACCATAACAGTGATGCACTGTATGTTCGGACTCCTTTCTATCATGACCAGCATCTAGCTTTTGCCTATTGGAGCTATTGGATTGGACTACACGGGCCAGCCTTCACTCCCCATGTGCATCAGTGTAGTCCAATCCAGTAGAAGCCCTTGTATAGCTCAAATTGACGAAATGGTTAATGCTGGTTCCAACAGAACAATGTCAATACACAGAGATCATTACTGTCTTAGTGGCAAAAGGGAGACATACTCAATATTAGTCTTGGGGTCATAATGTCATGGGTTATAATAAGAGTGTATACCAGGGTCAGGGGTAGCTCAGTGGTTAAGGCATTGGACTACGGTTCGGAAGAGCCCAGGCTCAGACCACCAAACTGCCCCTGTTGCCTGTTGGGCCCTTGAGCAAGGCCCTCAACCCTCAACTGCTCATATGTATAATGAGATGAAAATGTAAGTCACTCTGGATAAGAGTGTCTGCCAAATACTTAAAAATGTATACCTGGTAATGGTTTATAAATTTGAGTTTTCTCTCCGTGTTTAAGTGGCTAATTTCTCTCTAATCCCTGAAATTTCTACTTGGATTGGCTAAGGTAAATTGTTTTTTTACCTTGATGAAAATGGACACTAAATGAGCAAAGCTTTGTGGACACCTGTGATTCTTCCACACCTGTGATTTTTTTTGATACTGCTGATCAGTTATGATGCCCGCTCTCTTACAGTCTATCATTCTCTATACTGCTTATCCTGTACAGGGTCGCAGGATGCCTGGAGTCTATCGCAGTGGACTCAGGACACAAGGCAGGGCACACCATGGATAGGGTGCCAGTCCATCACAGGACACACAAAGCACACACAAGCAGTCACATGCTGTATGTCTTTGGACTTTGGGAGGAAACACACACATACCTACTGTAAACCTGAAGGCGGAAATCAAACCTTCGTCCCAGGAGGTGCAAAGTCACAGTGCTAAAATACTGTATGATGCTCTGAAAGTTCAATCTTTCAATCTAATGCCAATATATTGCTAAAGGGTGATTTTGTTTTCAGCAATGCAGAGATTGGGAAGTTTGCTGTCAGAAAAGTGTACAGCAGATATCATATTCTCTATGCACCACGGCTAGGAGTTTTAATCTCTGAAGCTGAGAATAAAACTACATTCACTTCATACAGTAGATGAGTTAAAACAGCTGAAATGTGCAGCTGCTTCAGCTCGCATTAGAGCTCGCTGTAGACGTCTGGAACGAGGCCCCATTGAGAATCATTACTGAAATTTATCCTTGTGTATCTTTGAAATTATATGATTATTTTAGGTCTAGTAAATTTTACAAACAGCACTGAAGGGTGGAAAATCAATAAATCTATTTTATAGAATAAGGCTGTTGAAGGAATGTTAAAAGAAAACCATAAGATCTTTTTTTACCTTTTAAATTTCCAGGAAGCTTACTGACGTTTCACCAACTCCAGATCCTGAATGGATGGATAGTACAGAAACATCCAGATGATCAAGCAGTTAAACATGCCCATATTGTCCTGAGGTGGCCAGCAGGGGGCAGCATGAGTGAGCACAGCACAAAGCATGAATACACACACACACACACACACACAGAAAGAAAAAAAAAACTTTTCTGTTATGAAACTAAAGTTGGTTGAAGTAACCTGCCCAAAGTGCATTCTCTATGAAAAGGTTTCGAGGAAACAAAATATGGATGTGATAAGCATGGCACCACATTTGTCATTTTCTCCAGCATTGCTTGCCAAGTTCTAGCAGATGCAGAATTTCAATCCTGGCTTCATATCACCGCTGCATTGTTCATTAGTCTGACGAGTGTGCTTCTGAGAAGTTCAGTAATTGCACTCTGTGCTGCTTTGGTACCCTTTGGCATTCTCCCCAGCCCTGGCGCATTTGCCATTCAGATAACGAGAGGTGTCAAGGAGGGTTTCTGAAGCACCCAGGGTTGTGCATGCATGTCATCTCCAGCAGCTCCTGCAGGAACCGAGCGTGCTCCCTGCTGATAAAGACATCACAAATAGATTTCGCCACCGCACACACAAACTGCTGCTCCATTTAAGAACCACTGAAGGTTTATTTAATTCCTCTCTCTCTCTCTCCTTCTGTCCTCTTTTATGGTATTCTTTATCCATTTATCTTTTTTTTTGTTGTTGTTCGGTTCCTTAGCAATACCAGTGATCAGGATCTACGACTGCAAGGCTCGCGTCGCGTAGGCGACGATGCTTAGCATGAAACAAGGGTGAAATGAGAAAAAGCGTTTTGTTGCTGGAGGGAAGAGCTGTGTAAGGATAAGCCACAATTTCCAGAGAGAATCTGAGTGATCAAAAAACAACGAGAGTGAAGGATTGCTTTAGAATTACTTTAATAATGAACTATTTATGGATCTAAACAAACAAAAAAATAAAAAAATGGTTTGTAAATTGTTCTCGGGAGCGTTCGGGCAAGAAATGTGGCGTTCATGGAAATCCTGTTCATTCGTTTCCTGAGTTTGTGTTCATTTTTGTAAAAGATGACTCACTTCTAAGAGCAGCTTCAATTCGTCAAAACGCTGCTGTGGTTTCCCGAGAGATTTTTATTTACTCATTTTTTTTTTTTCATGAATTTATTTGGGGCTCAAGAGTTTTGTGTTTTTTTTTTTACCATAAAAACAACAAAGAAAATCACCAAAAAGTAACTTATGAAAACATTTACACACACTTTTACTGAAAGGCTGATAAACGCTCTTCATTGTTTAGTGAAAAATGCAAATACAGCTTTCATTAACACTTCAGCTCAACTTTCAACTTGACAAATTGTTAAATCTGGGAGCGTAACCAGACCTCACAGCTGTGCATTATCATGGATCACACTTCTGTAAACTCGCAAAACTAATTACGATGCTTGTTTCCACCGAGGAAGGTCAAAACAGCATAAACAGCCAATGTTTATTATAATGCCTTCACAAACAATGAGAGAATTTGCATTAGGGTTCACCGCTCCTGTTAGGCATTAAGTCTTTTATTGTAATGCAAATCTTTGTATCGGTCAGCATCCTTTCTCCGCCGTCATCCGGCTGAATTGCAGCTGTAGCTGTTTTTATTTATCCTCATTTTTTTTCCCTTTTCTTTTCTGTTTTGGGAGTTAAAAGAATTTGCTCTGGCTCCCGCGGGCGAAAAAGTGCCTTCAATCAATGCCAAGAGTAGCGCGTGTCTTTCGGAAGTGTCCTCCAGAATAAGCCCGTGAGAGAAATTCAATCAACCTGAGTGGCACGAAGGCCCAGTCCCATCAGCTGACTCGGATGGCGCAGAGTCCATTTTTTATCCCTGGCTGAAAATGAAAATGTCCGTTTTTGAAAGGTTTACCGCCTCGTTTTGATCAATAACTTTTCCGTCTCAGACACTTCCCTCCTGCTGCCTTACGCTAGTATTTTTAAAGCAGCACGCTGCCTCCGTAATTGTGCTGCCTCTCCATGCTTACAGAATTCTCAAAGAAGTAAATATTCACACAGAACCGACTCGCTGTCTTCTAACGGCTCCCAGACGTGTCCTTTCTTTCAGTTGGATATACGGCTCCGTTTCACTAAGCCATACGTTTCTATAAGTGGAGCGGTGAGGGGGCGGTAAATCGTCCTTTCTTAGAGACTCGTCGGAGTTCTGGATTGACGCCGTGACGGACGAGTGATTTTTTTTAACCCCGTACCTGAATTTACAGCAGGTTATTCATCATAAGCGGCTCGCGATTAATAGAAATATGGCGCGGCAGAGAGTCGCTGTGGAGTTGCTTCCATTTGTCACTGGTGTGCGATTTCCTCACACATCCTGTAGCAGGTCTTCAATGCAAGAATAATAGTGAAGAGAAGCAGGTGAGATCGGGCGGGCGGGCGGGCGGGGCGTTACGCGCTTGACATTTCTGTTGTGTGATACGGACTCCGTCAGGCAGGAAGTGGCAGATTTATTATAATGTTTCAAACCAATGAATTGCAGACTGTCAAAATAATAAACGACTCACAGATGCTGATGTATATCGGGCTGAATGAGTGGTGAGGATCTGCTTGTGGGCGGGTCAGTGGGTGTGTTTTAAGTGTTTACACAGCGTCTACAACTCAAAGCATCAAGACCTAGCATTAGAGTACTTCTAGATAAGAATCTCGCTCAGTAATGCATTCCCATACAGACTGAACTCCACCTGTACCATGATGTGTGTGTGTGTGTGTGTGTGTGTGTGTGTCTAACAGGCTTAATAAACCCTCTCACACTGGCACCGAATACCTGAAGCCTTCTGGGATTGTGATTGCACTGTGATTTGCTCATGTGCAGGTGGATGATGTCATTCCTAATTCAGTCGAACCTCCGCCAACAGTTCAGAAGTCACATGGTTGTTATGAACTTTCTTGTTCCTCTTTCAATCCAGTTCTTTATCTTTAAAAGGAATATCAATTAACAATTTATGTAAACCTCGTGTGAACGCAGTGGCCTTGCATTCCTATGTTCAGCATCATCGCTGCTTAATTTACAGCCTGAATGCTTTTGTTAAACAACGTGACCATGTTTCCTCCCATACTGTATACAGTACCAGCTCCATCTTCTGTACAGTGTTTTTTTTTTGTGTGTTTTTTCGTGAGATTTAAAACACAAGCTGGTTTTCCATCTGTGTTTCCTGATTAACATGACAATTCACTAGCGATATGCAGCTTTTTGCAGAGGTGAGTAAAATGCAATGCTAATTCCTGCTAGCATAACCAACCATATGGACAATAAGTGTCAGGCATATGGTTCGTCCTGTCTACTGAGACTTCAGGAGTTCTTATATGGAAATGAGAACGGCTCTAAATATAGTCTTGTTCTTAAACACAATGCTGTTAAACTCTGGATCGTGATTGGTCAAAACATTTTGACTGGAATGTTATAAAAGGAGCTCTAGCATTGTCGGTTCTTTAGGAACAGGTCATAGTGTGTAGTCACCGATATAGTGAAGTTTAGTCTGTGTAACATGTATGGAAGGAGTCTCCAGTGTCAGTACTTAGTAACAGTCAAAGCTGTACATTTCTCGTTCTGCTTCTCTCTCTCTTCTTTAATCAGGAAACCTTATCCACACACACTTCTTTAAAAGACTCTGAGTAATTACATTACAGCTGTTCCTAATATGCTTTGCCTTAAACCGATATTAAACATTCGCTTCAATGCTCGGGCTGCATTCCCACTCAGCCGAAGCTGGATCTGCAGATGTCATGTTCTTTAATGCTCAAGTTTAAGGAACGAGAAGAATTTCAATGAAGCCTGTATAGTTGTCCTGCCTGGCTCCCGGAAGGAAAACTGTATTTAACCATGACTAAGTGTACACTTTAAAGTGCACTCAGTACATTATATACATTTAAAACGTTTGAACTCATATAGATCAAAGTGCAGTCATAGGAGTGTACATTAGGGTAAAGGCACTAGATTTCAACGCCTGTGCATGAGAAAATACAACACACAATTTAGGACATTATGAATATTTCCGGTCATCGCATCGTTTGTCCTTCAAAATTCGCCACAATTTGGAATTGAAACAGACCTTGTTCAGTATTTTTCTCTTAAGTTTTGTCCCTCTTATCCTAGAGGTCCCCACATCAGATCATTTAATCCACAAGGTCTGGCACAGGTTTTACAATCATTGGCCTTGCTGCCACAACCTTGAGCTTGGGACGAGCATGGCCTATAGTGGCTGGACTGTATGGGGCACATAGTTAACACCATCCTCTTGCCCACGGACAAAACACTGGCATTCAAACACTCAGTCTAATAATCATGTAAAGATTTATTCACATTAGCTCTGTTTCCTCACACTTCCAGTGTTGGTGGTTCAAATCTCAAGCATTTGTTTATGGACGCTACATGTTCGTCCATGCCTGTTGGGTTTCCTCCTACAGTCCAAATACTTGCAGCGTAGGTTAATTGTTGTTTCCAAATGTGTGATTGGGTGTTCCTGTGCCCTGTGATGAGATGGCACCCCGCCCAGGGTGTACCCTTCCTTGTGAAGTGGGGAGGCCCTATTCTTCCACAACTAAATTGATGGATGGATTTCTTCACATGCACTCTTGAAGCATGGTGGTGGTAGCATTATGCAAAACATTATCCATCTCCTCTAGGTTGCTTCTCTGGTTTATGAGTAATGTCCCTCTCTGTCCCCTCAGTGGCATTTGGTGCACAGCTTCCTCTAGCATTTTTAATAACAACATTTTGATAACCAAACAGACTGATACTTTTCTAACACTTTGTCCTGAACATCGGCCTTGTATATTGGATGTTATGCAGTATGCAACTATAGGTGAAAAGTATTGTATGATGTTATTAATAAATGAACAATTTATATATAATATTGATTTCAACACATGGGAAATTTCAACGGGGGTGAATACTTATGCACGACATAGTATCCTCATTGTTGGTCATTCCTAAGCTGCTCGTGATCTAGACCCTTTAACACAAATATAAAAGAGACTTCTGTGTCGGTCCTCCGCAAAACTCCAAGCTATTCCATAAGCACGAGGAATCATTTTTGCATTTTCCCTTTTAAGGATTTCGCAGAAGGTTTGTTACAGGATAACAAGAGAAGGCGGTCTGAAGAAAAATTCAATGCATTATCAAAAATTTAATAAAATATCTTCTCTAAGCCACTCCGGGTTGTGAAGCTGAAAGAAGGTGAAGAATCACTCCATTTCTGCCATGTGACGGGAGCCGGCCAAGCTGCATGTCAATGCGTTCTATTAAAGTGCAAAGGAGAGATGGAGGAAGGAAAAACCTAGAGTACATTCTGTGCGCTAAAAAAATTATTATTTTTTTGTTCTTCATTTAGCCGGTCCACTTACTGCTACTTTTATTTATTAAGAGGAGATATTTTTGTCTTATTAAATATGGAGTCCAGATGATAAAAGAAATGAATTTCCTCCAAAAGAGAAAGTCGCTGCCTGATTGCGTGTCTCAGCGGTGATGGAACAAACTAACGGTTGCGTGATTATAGTCATCTCTTATTAGCATGGCTGGTTGTTTCTTTCTAACACGGATATATGAATGAGTATAGACTATAGACAAGGACTTACATTTGTAAAAGTCCTGGCTACAATCTGTTAACGTTCACCAACAAACACCTTTTAAAGTGGAGCAGAAATGGAGCACTCAAAGGAAAGCATTGTCTGTACGTACTGTGGGCTACAGAACTGATGTTGGCCTTATTTGAAAGGTTTTTGAAGTAAATAATTGTAAGAATTCTTGATACAACGTAACTGAGACAGAGCAAGAACAGAAAAGTTTATTTCCATCTGTCTTACTTACCTCGAAGCTGATCAATGTTTATATTCCTCTAGGTTCTATATCTATATTCCTCTACTTCACCTTAAAAGCACAACTTAATCATAACCATAATTTTATAACCACAAAATTTCATCATAGTACTATAAAGATATATGTTTTTTATAATATTACAAATATTCAAATACAAATATACAGATATTTTTTAAAGGTTTGCCCCATGTGTTTGCTTGCCACAGCCCGGACCAGACGATCCCACAGAAAATCCAATAAAGCTCAAATCACAGAGAAAAGTCAACGCTGGCCTCCAAACTCCCCAGATCCCAATTCAATCGAGCACCCATGGCATTTCCCATTTCCAAGTCCAACCCCCACACCACAACCCAACCCCCCCACCACCCCCACCCCCCCAC
>JAQQZT010000002.1:1820969-1837212 GCA_030068275.1 Clarias platycephalus
CCATGGCATTTCCCATTTCCAAGTCCAACCCCCACACCACAACCCACCCCCCCCACCACCCCCACCCCCCCACCCCTTCCAACACACACACACACACACACACAAACAGATACCCTGCAGAGTCATGCCCCGAGGGTCCAGAGCTGCCCCGGTGGCACAAGGGGAACCCAAAACCAAGGTGGGTTTAATATTAATGGATTTATTCTTATGGCTGATTGGTGTAGATCAAAACCCAGACCTTGCACTGACTTACCAGGCTAGTGCGAAACACGAGCTTAGATTACTTGACGTAGCTTTTCAAACTGGCAGGAGGTGTTTTTGAAAGAGTGGATCTCATTTCCTCATGCCCAGCGTAGAATGAAACTTGGATTTAATCCAGCATCACACAGATAGGAGCTTTGGAGAGGAACAATCATTTTCAGTCAAAACTCATCATCTGTACCGCTTTATCCTGTATACAGGGTCGAGGGGGCCTGGAGCCTATCTCAAGACACACCATGAGGCGGCGGATGGGGTGCCTCACCCTGGATGGGGTGCCAATTCATCATAGGATACACATACTCACACTCTCATTCACACACTACAGGCAATTAACCTAATCTGCATGTCTTTGGACTATGTGAGGAACCAGGAGTACCCAGAGAAAACACACCAAGCATGGAGAGAACATGCAAACTCCATGCACACAGACCCGTGGCAGGAATTGTACCAGACCGTGGAGGTGCAAGGCGACAGTGCTAGCCACTACACCACTGTGCCACCACCTCATAACCAAATAATACAAAATACTGAAAAATAAATAAATAATAAGATTTACAGAATTACTTTATTTCATGGCTTTAACTCCAACTAACAGCTTGCGTGTTCCCAGTTCCACCGTCAGCGTCCTGGAACTGAAAGCCAGAAGCTCTTTAAGGTCATGGAGAGCATTCAAGACTATGTTTTAACAGAAGGAGACAAACAGGACTTGTTTTTCCACAAAGAAGAGCTAAGGATAGAAGATAAAATGAAACAAAAGTGAAGAAAGAACCAGACAGGGAAGCTCCTGAGGGTCCTTCATGACCGATCAGGCAGAAATCCTTGACATTTGTACATCAATGAATCTGACAGTCTCAGGTCCCAAACAAAGACAGAGGAGCCAAACTCCACTGCACTCCTGGCACACCTTATTTATTTTTAATATTTCCATTTTTCTCCATTTTGTCTACATCAGTTTAATAAAAGTGGAAATGCCACATACAGTATGTGCCGTTATCTCATCATTACAGTGCTTTCGCTTGTGACTTTTGCATATTTTAATGAGCTAGAGTGCACACAGCTCATAGCATTTAGCACCATTTCACTACACGATTACATTTTGCTGTTAATTTCCTGTTGTACCGGTCACATGACATTATCTACTTCCAAACAGGCCTGACATGATACTAACAAGTCCTGTCAGATCCTGGCGAGTCCTAGCACGAGACGTAACCACGCTGAAAACTCCCGAGTGTCTGCGAGGAGCGATGGCTCTTAATGGCAGTCACTGCTGATTTACTTCAACCTCAAGGAGCACAAATGAATCACTCGGCACTTGTGTAAATGCATGTGGTTGTGTGTGTGTGTGTGTAGGTGTATATCCAAGTGAGAGGTTAGTGTTAAGCTAAAAAAAATGTAACATAGTTTAGAATCATGCTAAGGGAAACACTGATTATACTGCAGCTGCTGAAACCCAACTTTTTATCAAATAAACACATTAAATGTGCAATATGTTGTTTGTTAAATAATAAAACAATGTAATTGTTGTAAAATCACCATGGTTTAGGAGAAATAAAAGCATGTGCTTTTATTGGAAACAAATCAACTTCAGGGTGATGAGCTCCTCCGCTTCATCAGATAGACCCTATTGTTGACTATTTTTCTATAACAGCATGACACCTGTTATAATAATATAAGTTCTTTATGCAAACATATAATGTTCTCCCAACATTGGGCTAATTTTCCTCACCATGTCCCAGGTTTTACTGTAATAGCATTTGCTCTTTTCTTTCTCTATAAGTTTTTAGACACTATACACTGATCAGCCATAACCATAATTAAAAAGTCATAATATAAAAACAACCTAGGTTTTGACTCCTCTTGTGCTCTATGGGATCTCTAGAAGTGTGTGGGGTGCCTGGTACCAGCATGTTAAAAGAGGAACCTTTATGTGCCGTGAGTTTTAAAGTGGATTGGACTTGTTTGTCCGGAGCATCTCATGGAGCTCAATCGGATTAAGATCTGGAAAGTTTGGAGGCTTGAGCATGGACCTTGGGGTCTTTGACTTCTGGTTTCCATGAGCAGTGGGTTGTGGGGCACTGGGTGTCCTGGTGCCTTTCTATAGTAGCCAATGTTGGCTTTTTTTCAGGTATTTGTATTACATTGGCTTTTCTGTGGGAATGGACCAGGCGGGCTGGCCTTTGGTCCCCGTGGGCATGAACAAGCTTGTGTGATAAAGTTATGGCTGATCAGTATAAAGTTGTCTAGTTAAGTTGATGTGAAATAAGATAACAAGATGCAAATAATGGGAATGAGCTCCTACTATACAATTCAAAAGTTTGGACACGCCGTCTAATTCAGTGGTGTTGTTTTATTTTTATTTTTTTTAATAAAACATTTACAGTATTCTCAAGACCAGTTGTAAAAACTGTCAAATGCTCTGAAGAACCTGTCTCTCATGATAATCATCCGAGAAAATAAAGACCACAGCATATGCTATATGGACAAAAGTATTCAGCCAAACCTCAACCCCATCCAGCAGCTTTGGAAGGAACTGGAACGGAGATTGCGAGCCAGGCCTTCTCATCCAACATCAATGCCCGACCTCATAAATTCTCTACAGAATGAATGGGCATGAATTCCCATGAATTCCCCATCCCCAAAATGTCCCCACAAAGTTGGGAGCATGAAATTGTCCAAACTTGCTGAAGCAGTAAGAGTTCCTTTCACTGAAACTCAGGGGCTCCTGAAACACAACCTCACATCATAATCCCCCTCCACCAACCTTAATACTTGTCACAATGAAGTCAGACAAGTACCATTCTCCTGGAAACCACCAAACCCAGACTTGTCCACTGGGTTGCCAGACTTGTCCATCGGGTTGCAAGCCTGATTCGTCACTACAAAAAACACTTCTCCGCTGCTCGCGAGTCCAGTGGCGGTGTGCTTTACACCACTGCATCCGATGCTTCTCATTGCACTTGGTGATGTAAGGCTTGAAAGCAGCTGCTCGGCCATGGAAACCCATTCCATGAAGCTCTCTATGCACTTTTCTTGAACTAATCTGAAGACCATGTGAACTTTGGAGGTCTGTACTGTAGCTATCGACTCTGCAGAAAGTTGGCGACGTCTGTGCACTTTACAGTACGTCTCAGCATCTGCTGACCCCGGTCTGTGATTTTATGTGACCTAACACTTCATGGCTGAGTTGCTTCCACTTTGTTATAATACCACTAACAGTTGATTGTGGAATATTTGGTAGCGAGAAAATTTCACTACTGGACTTATTGCACTTATAGCTGTGCTAACCAATGGATCATAATGCTAGCCAAGTACTAATGCTAATTTAGATTGCTGGCTGTCTTAGCTTGCTTTCTGAATAGCTTAGAATGCATTATGCTCTTAATGCTAAGCAAAACGTCAAGCCGAAGAATGAAAAGAAAGATGAAGACCGAAGTTTGAAACAGGAAGTCCTGTCAGTCAGGCAAATTAAACAATATTAAAAGTCCTTTGAAAGTCTATATCTAACAGTCAGTTCCTGTTATTTAGACTGTTTGATGAGGTAATCTAAGGATTTCTTTTTTTTATAATGTGTACTGAGGAGAAATGTATCGTAGCAGATAATGTAAGGGAAATAATAAGCTGATTATACATGTGGAGAAATTAGAACATACATTATGTGGATTTTGGAAAGGAAATAAAAGAAGTGATTCCACTGACACTGTCAGTGTTTTGAATCTATTCAAATTGGTAGAATAAAAGAATCCAGGTCGTTTACGTTTGTGAGGAGGATAGATCTTGTCTTGTTTCCATAGCAAGCAGAAGCCTTTCTCCCACCCCGCTCTCCGTTCTGTTCTGTTCGAGCATTATGTGTGAGATTATTGATGATTACTGTTGTTGTGAAGCTCAAAGCATCCTAATACAACACAATGCCACTTCCTGTATAGGTGACTCATCCAAGGCGAGGAGCAGAGGAGGAGTGGAGGATAGAAAGAGAGGAGGACAGGTGGCAGAGAAGAAGGCAGGATGAGAATTTTAAGATGGAGAGGAGATGGTGGTGATGGACAGAAGATTGGAGAAAAGGTGAGTTGAAGGTGTGAAGACGTGAAGCAAAGTGAAAAGTGGAAGTATGGTGCGATGGATGTGTGTAGGAGGCAATGGAAGAGAAGTGAAGTGGATTTAAGGCACAAAGTTAAGAAGAAATGTGTTGAAGTAGAGAAATGGAGGTACTGTATGGATGAACAAAGTAAAGAATGACTAAAAACAGGTTCAAGCATCAAGACCAGAAGGGCTAAAGGAGTGGAGGAATGAGGGATTACCATATCTTAGGGAAGAGTAGAGACAAGGAGAGTTGGATCAATGAACTGAAGAAAGAGGAAATGGTGGAGAAATCAGGTGACTGTTGTAAAGAGGGATGAGGAGGTGAAAGGATGGTGGAATAAAGAGGTGGTTGAGCCATCATAAAAAGGAGGACCATTGGTGTAGAAGAAAGAGGAATGGAGGCTGGGACAAGCAGAGAATGGATGATTTGGAAGAAGGGAGCGGAGATAAAAATCAGAAGAAAATGGATTAGAAGGACAGAAGGTGTTGAGGAGTAAAAGAGTGGCAGAAAAAAAAGGGATGAAATTGTACAGAAGTGAATAAAGGAATTAAGGAGAAATACTTGATGTGGTCACGTGTGTATGAGAGGAATCTTTAGGAGATTAAAAAAGAGAAGATCAAAAGAGTAAAAGGATGAAGATGTGGAAAAAAATTTATTTAAAGAATAAAGGAGAGAAAAGAAGAAGGTGATGAGGAGTGATAGAGTGGAAGAATATAGGAGTGAACAACAAAAGGAGTTTGTAGTATGGGTGTCCGTAGTCAAGGGGTCCATGGTACAGGTGTTTGTGGTCAAGGTGATCCCATGAATAAACTCCCAGTTCTGCACACTGCAATGAGTTGGTGTAATTTTTGAATGCACCAGTGTAAAACACAGCGACTCATTGCTATTCTCTGAGGGACTGCTGTAAAAAGTGAACCGCGCTCGGGAAGTTGAGTGACAGAAACGCTGACGCAGATCCACACCGATGTGATTTGGGCATGGATCAACCTAATTTTACCACGACCCGCATGCAACAAGCCAGACTGTTTTATGGGCTGGGCCAAACGCTCCCAGAACGGCCGTCCATGAAAAATGCATGAAGATGTAAGAAATAAATCCAGTCGGCTCACGTTAAAGATCTATTTAGTAGACAAAACACCCTTTTCCTGAAAGCAATCTCCCCTTGAAGCACCTGCACTCAATCTTACTTAACAGGCAGTAGCTCACACTCGGATACAGCGAGCGCACTTATCAGAACAGGGATGCTGTTTTTTTTTTTTTTTGGCCAACCTTCTGTTTAGCGCAAGCTGTAAACAGGCTAATCAGCATGAAATGGGAATAAATTAAACCTTGGTGAATACCAAATCTAAAATCCAGAAAGCAGACTTCAAAAAGAAAACCCATGACCTTGTTTATTGGGCGTTGGGAGATTCAGAGCTTGTGCAATCGCCACCTCACTACCTAATTGCAGCGAAAATTGGCACGGAGCCGCAATTGTGGAGTCAATAAGAGCCAAGCGAGTGTCTTTTTTTTTTAATGCAGCTTTTATTTGCGCTACATGTCTGACTTCACCAGTTACACTCCATCAATAAAAGCTCTTTTAACGGCAGATGCCAGAGCTTATCATTACCGTCTGTTTCTATTCTAGTCTGGCTTTTATATCAGTGATGGCTGTCCTCCATATTCTTTTTTGTGAAGCCTGAGGGACAGTGTCTCAGTCACATGGAGAAAAACGCGGTCATGTTCCGGCGCTAAATAACAACAGCACCCGCTGTGAGATAACGGCTGCAGATTGAATTATCGAGCAAAGCAGGTTTCACATATAAACACCGTGCTGAATGAATAGAAAGAATGGAGGAGCGAGAATTTATAACTATGATACATGAAAGGAGAGCCAATGTCAGGTTTTCAGCCATGACAAGCAGTCAGATTAAGATTAAATTATTTGTTGCATGTCCCTTTAGCGCAGGGAAATGAAATTTTCAAATATTCGAGCTAAAAAGTTGAGGTCAGAATGCAGGACAGACAAAGGATACAGCGCCCCCTGGAGCACAAGTCTTAAGGGCTTTGCTCAAGGGCTCAACAGTAGCAGCTTGGCAAGACTGGGGCTTGAACCCACACCCTTCTGATCAGTAATCAGAGCCTGAACCAACTGAGCCAGCACTGTCCCACCACGGATCATCATCTATGAGAAGTCTCTAAAAGTGTATTAGACTGAGGAGAATGGTTCCTCCAAAGGATATTTACTCAGCTGGGGGTTTTGATGATGGTGGAGGAAACTATTGAACAAACAAATGACACTTTTAGTTAATTGATTTGGGTGGAATTTGATGATATTGGTTTTCATATACTCTTGAACGTTTAGAACATTTTAGGGCCTTTCGGCTGTTCCTCATGGAAATCCTGATTCCAAAAAAACAGGTCCAGACTCAGTGTTTTAACCTTATTTATCTATCAATTAGTGCAAAGTGGGAGAAATCACCTCTCAGGGTCAACGCTCTTCTTAACATACCAGGAACAGCCTTTTTTTTTTTTTTTTTTTTTTTAACTCAAAAAACTAAAAAACTACACTGAAACTAAAATGTTTTCTGGTGAACCAACAGGAAAACCTACAAAAACACAGGGAGAACATCTCAACTCCACACCAGACAGTTCACCTAGCTTAGGATTGAACGCAATTACCTGGATTTATCAAATAAACTTTTAAAGAATCCTTAAAGAAATAAATTCGACCTTGGTGAATAATACAAAAATGCAGACAAAAAAAAAACCCATGACCTTGTTTATTGGACATTTGGAGATTCAGAGCTTGTACAACTGCAGGGAGGGAGCAAATTAAAGTACAAATTGATAAATATAGAAATATCCCAGTAAATTAAATTTGTTTGCCAGTAAACAAAAAAGTTATTATAAAATAATTGTCTATTTAATTTTATTTGACGTTTTACTTTGTTACTTGCAATATTCATTTTTCCTATTCATGTGGTCGTAGTAGTATATTCTATATTAAGAGACAATGAGATAAATAAAACTCCAATCTCCAGTACACATTTATGCATGTATCCAGAACATAGAACAGCAATTATAAGGCTGGGAAAGCTAAGTGTAACGAGCAGGACGTAACGTAGCAACTAATTACGTCTTTATTTGTATAAAAAACAGATCATGCTGCGTTCTATAAAAAACACAGAACCTCCCACAGACCTCACGCTATTGTTAGAACGAGAAGTTCAGCGAGTCGAAACTCATTCTGTCACCTGCCTGTGTGCAGGAACACAAGCACAACCTACACAATTATTATATTAAAATGTCACCTCGGGTGCTATTTCTAGAGTGGAGCCACCATAGATTGCAGGTAAGATACATTTTCTTCACGCTTTGCCCCGTGTGATAATGGAGGCTGCGATAATGCACCGTGTTCCGGTTAATGGAAACAAAGGCAACACCGCGGCCGAGAGATGAGATGCACTAAAAGCACTGGGCACAAAATATATTGATATGCAATTACCTGTTCAATTCACACCTGTCAAAAAAATAGAGAAGCAAAAAAAAAAAAAAAGGCTGATTTTTCGAAGGAAAATATCATTTCCATGCAGGAGGAATAAGGATGAGGTACTTGCTTGAAGGTGAAAGATGAAAATCAGGACGAGATGGGAGCAATAAAACAAGGGGAAACACTGTCCATAAGTATAAAGATATTGAACAGTAACGTGATTGTGGATTCATAATGCTGGAGTGGGTCATATATGATCCAGGATTTCCTTCTGACAGGAAACATTGGTGTTGTTATCTTGTGATACATTATCACTCCTAAAGTCAATAAAATCCCGTCAGCATGAAAGAAAGTATATTGAGTCAACACCATGGACTGATCGGAGGATCATCAGGCATGCATCTCACGTCACACACTTTTACTCTTCGTATACATGAGAAACTTGTACACATAAACAAAACATGAAGAATACAGTGAGTCACGTGGACGTTTTCACGCACAAAATGATATCAGTCTGGTTCAATGGATTATACGTTTTTATCTTCATTATTATTAATAAGCTTTATGAAAAATACGCAAGAACAGAGTGCGTCCAGTTGATGTCACAGCCTGGCCTTGATCCACATCCCCGGCACTCTGCTTTTTTAATGAACCGATGCCGTTTTTATTCATTCAATCTTATCGCTAGCGTACTGTCTATAAAACCGTAATTGCTGGAGAAACCTTGAGTGAAACCAATGTTCCCAGCAAAGGCACAAAGAAAAAAAAAAACACCTTTGATTTGAAGAGATCCCTGCTGAGTCTGATGCAGACCCCAGATCCAGGTGGAAGTTATTAGACAGTTCTGGTCAGTACTGTACGTCTAACCTGAGGTACTGCGTGTGACAATATTTGTCTATGTGCTTTAAATGGGTTCCTGTCGCATATTTCAGGGCAGCGGTGACTCAAACCGTTAAGGCTTGGCTACTGATCAGAAGGTTGGGGGTTCGAGCCCCAGCACCACAAAGTTTCCACTGTTGAGCACTTGAGCATTCTGTTTGAACTCAATCCAGCGAGCACTGGATGCACTTTGCTCATCAGTAAAGCTGTAATTTCCAGTTCGTTTGTAAATCATTACACTTTGGGATTAACAAATCAGGCGTCCTTGAGCTCTTTATTAATCATACTGTAATAAATCAATACTTATTTAGCACACTGTGTCTATAAGTGTGTGTGTGTGTGTGTGTGTGTGTGTGTGTGTGTGTGTGTGTGTGTTCTGGTACATTTCCTCCTATATCCCAAGGACATGCGCTGTAGGCTGTTTAGTGTTTCCAGATTGCCCATAGTGCACGATCGGGTGTGTAAGTGTGTTGGTCTGTGCCCTGTGATGGGCTGGCACCTTTCCCAGGATGCACCCTGCCATGTGCCCTGGGATAACCTCCAGCCCAAACACACAGGACACACGGTACAGAAAATTGATAGATGAATGGATGTAATAGCCGAGGTGGAAGGGAAGTAAGCAATTTACTTTGTACTGTAACTGTACTTAAGTACATATTTCGTATATTTATACTTTACTTGTGTATTTTTATTAGTGGATACTTTTTTTTACTTTTACTCTATTACATCCTACAACAAATCTGGCCGCTGTATTCTCCGCTACATTTCTGCATTGCGTAGTGATGCATAATGAAAATGGTGCGGCGTATTTGAAGCGCCACCTTCTGGCTGTTTGAAATCTGACGGCGTATCAGACTCATATGATATATACAGTATATGAGGCTACGGTGAGCAAACATACACTCAGTACGTTTAATACTAAAGTTTGAAGGTGCGTACTTTTGTACTAATGTAAAGTCAGGACTTCTACTTTTACTTGAATAATATTTTCCCTGGAGTATCTCTACCTTTACTCACGTACAGGATTTGTATATTTTGTCCACCTCTATGTAATAAACATACTACTATAAGTTGAAACAGGATGAGTTGTTCATTACTAGCAGCACGCGACATAAACCGAGCGAAGCAAATGATAATAATACTGATTGCTCTGTATTGCGCTATTGATGAGTGAAAGAAACAAACACAAATATGTATCATAACTAGAATTTTGTTGTTGTTCTGTCAGCTGGTCCCCATTAGGGGTCGCCACAGCAGATTGCCAGATCAGCACAATATTTTTAGCACAGGTTTTTTTTTGCACCGGATGACTTCCTGAACATAACCTTCCCATTTTTGTTCCAGCTTGGGACTCCTAGTGTCTGGGACTTGAGCCCAGTCCGTCCACACAGGAGGTGAGAAGCCGATCACTGAGCCACCAACACAGCCACCATCAACTAGAATAACCCCAGTTAAACAGCGCAAATAAACACGCAGCAAACTCAGCCGATCAGTTCTCAGTAACGACTACCCACTAACAGAAGGCTAAAACACTAATTAATACCTGTTTTTTTATTACCTTTCTTTTCTTTCTTTTTTTTTAAACAATACAGCATCTGTTAGGGCCGAAGCTCTCTGCAGGGACTGTGTGTAAAACAGAGGGAGTTTTACAGCACGATTTTTATTGTTTGTCCCTTTTGGGTGTCCTGTTGGGTTATGGATTAGGGAATGATTATATCTGAGATAGAACAGTGGAGCTAAAACCTTTTGGCTTGTAAAAAAAAAAAAAAAAAAAAAAAAGGCTTTACACCAAATAAACAAATCTATGTTTGGATAAAATCTGTCCATTGTAAATGATATTCCTCCAGCACAGTCATTAATAATCTGTGTAAATTAAGTATGGAATTAAAGATGTTGGTGGCTGTTATAGGAAAGGACGGAGAAGTTGATTATTTTTTCTATAATTGCATTCCCTGAAGTGTTGTATTGCTTTTAGAGCGCAGTAATCTATAAAGTAATGCACATTTTACTTTACTAATGTGTTTATAATAGAGCATTTTACGTATTCCGTCCCAAGCACAGGTCTAACACAACCCTCTGCTGTGGATCTTTTTCCCTACAGAAAGTGAAATACAGTACATTAGAGTTATATAATGGAGTCAGTTATGCAATACAAACCTACAATGGATCTAATGTAAAGTATGATCTGAAGTATGGTGTCCTCATCCATGTATTTATCCATCACAGGAGCTTAACAGAATTCATTGCCTTAATAGACGTTTAAAAGACCGAATCATAAACACGCTGATGATGAATGAGTAAAGTCTAATGGCTTTTCTGGATCAAGACGTACAGTGAGCAGTTAAGCTTGTTTGTGAAAGCCGAGCTGTCCGGGCAGCTGAAACGTCACCCAAAGTGATGGATTTACTAAACAGATCCTGGAATGAGGTTTTCCACTCGGGGTTAGTCTGCTTGGAAGATTATTCTGAAGTTAATCCAGGGACACTGAGGCCCCTGTCACATTCTGATGAGGACCATGAACTTCCCATGGTGTCCTAAAAATATTGAGGAACGCAGCAGGAAAATGGGAAAACGTGCATTGATTGAAAAATGTGTGTCTATCATGATGTCATTAATTTCTGATCATCGTTACATATTATAATATCTTATAAAAAGCATCCATAACTTATGCTCATTTTTGCACTACTGCATATTTATTCTGTAGATACTGTATAAATATATATCATAACTTTATTACCTACTGCACCTTCTGTTTGTTATTGTAAATATTCCACTTATGCACATCTGGGTAGATGCTAAATGCATTTCATTGGCTCTGTACATGTACAGTAGTTTGCACACTGACAATAAAGTTGAATCTAATCTAATCTAATCTAATCTAATCTAATCATGTGCTCACCGGGTCCAATGAGATTGAACTAACTTATTACTATGTCCAATCAGAGCACCAAACTCTTAATGTGTGCTTACTACTTTGTCGTTGCATCCAGTGGATTGGTATAACTACCGTATCACATGCAGTTGTTTTCATCAAGTGATGGTGAGATTATATAAAATTCTCTGAACGTGACATGGACACGCTGATAACCTGCTGCATGCGTGTAATAAATGTGATAAGCATTAGAAGAACGTAATACGAGCTTAATACAGTCTTCCACAACGTGCCTGAACCTACCATGTTCATAGCACAAGCCTGAAGACGTCGTTGTCAGAACGATATTGATGCAGCAACAGCGCAGTGACACCCCAATGACAACTCATCGAGTCAAAACGGCATCCAGTCTTTCCCGTCTGTTCCATGTCTGTACGTACCTGTACTGTAGTACATCAATGAAGTCCCTAAGAGATGTTACACCGTGGCAGCTCCACATCAATGGCAACGATACATACTGGTTTATACTGCATTCCTGCCAAGCTGCTCAATGGAAACGTGGCTCAGTCTGACGGGGGTGTTAGCGATGCTTTGTAATGTTGATGCAGCTCAGAACTTGCCAATTCTTCCACTTAGGTCATTTATTAATTCTAGAAGGGACACTGCTATATTGTCTAGTGAAACTAAAGTATTAAAATCTTTCATCTGATCAGTATGTTTGACAGTGATGATGATTCTATATGTAAATATATTATTTAGTGTACATGTATCTAAGCATGAACCTCACTTCTTCACACCATTCTGGATGGTGCTATACTGTATATACTGAGATTACCAAGAGTGAACAACTGAGTAAACTTAATGTTAATGTTAACTAAAACATGTTTCATATTTCCTCTTATAGGATTGCTCTATTAATCCTCGTACAGTTATAGAATGGATTTATTTATAGACATTCTCTCTAGTATCATGTACTGTAAATGAGGCAGGTCGAACCTTCTAAGAACTGGAAGAACCTCCTAAGAACCTCCTATACAGTACATACAGTGTATGTCTCTACTTTCCCAGCAATGCTAGTAGCAAAAAAAAAAAAAAAAAAGCAAGCACAACAACTGTGAGCTTCAGCATGGCTTTGCCAGAAGCTCACCTGGCTTTATCCTTACTAGACAGTACTTGAGCTGCCCATTTCATTGAGTGTTGAGTCTATTTTGTAAACATGGTGGTCACAAACTTTTAGTTGGTCTTGATAATCCTGCCGTCAGCCCCTGACAAAAGTGGTTCTTTGTTCTAGCCCAGAAAAGTTTTTTTATTTTTTTTTTTGCCACTATGGAAGTGTTTTTTCTGTCTGAAGGCTGGAGCTACAGCTGTCTGAAAACACAGAACTGGTTTGAAATTGGGCAGCGGCTCTGGAACCACTGTGGTGGAAAAGGGTGTAAGAGAGTTTTTCCCTGTCTACCATCACATCCAACTTGCTCATCAGAAATAAACTGACTTGGCTATAAATCTTAAAAAAAAAAAAAAAAAAAGAATTGAATATAAAAAAATATATATATTTTTTTATTTAGGTAAACCTGCTTTCCAACAATGTCCATTGTTTAAGAGTGCTTAGACAAATAACATTGAATTGCACAAATGGCCATTGTGCTTTATTCCACATAAAAATACAAAATAATGAACTTAGAAATAAAGACATTTTACATAAAAAAAAAGAGGTACAGACAATACTGTACTGTACTGTACATTCAAAGTGCTTGCAGTTTTCCAGATGAATTGACTTTCACATCCTGAAGTAATGATGGAGTGTTGTTTTGTCTTCATACATAATTTCATACTTTTTTTTTTACTATAAATAAATAAATAAATAAATAAATAAGAATGAATTAGAAGGTATGACAAAATATTGTATGTCTTTTTGTTTTGAAATCATTATATCAGCTGTACATACTGTATATATTATAAAGCATTTTATGCATATGGTAACTTTGCTATCTAAAAAACTAAATAAAAAAAAACATTTTTATGTAAAAAATGCTAAGATGTATATTTGGCAGTATGTATTAATATTACTTACTATTCCGCAAAAAAAACAACAACATAAAACTAAAAAGTGTAATAAATATCTGAGGTTGTAGATGCTTTGATCTGATGCCTTGATGCCTCTCAACTGCGGTTAAAGTTCACTCAATTCATTCAATTCGTTCATTCAGCTTAGATTCAAATTGTGTTCGCTTTTTAAAGTGCATCCAATAAGACTAGCCTTGTAACTTACAGTGGAGGTATGAATTGTGCTTTAATATCGGACTTTAACCTACTGTAGCTCTGATCATCGTGGCTCGGCAGTTGTTCTAGTCTGAGATGTACAGTAGATTTAGAGTAATGCAGAATGGCCAAGCTTTATGAATGATCTACAGTATGCTTCAAGGATATTTTGATGACGCAGGATGAACAATGAAAAAAATCAGGTAATATCCCATTCAAATGTCGAGTAAAGTGGCACAGGCGCTGCGTTCTTACACCCTCAGTTGACAGAATCACTCTGACATTTCTGATGATTTTACAACCCTTGATTGATCATGATTAAGGGCATTACCCCGCCCCTTTAACTTCCTCCAAGCCATTTTTGTCTAAAGATCAAAAACGTGCATGAGTGCGTAATATAAAGTGTGTCCTCGGGCTTCTGCGAAATCACACCGTACCATGCGGCGAAGTGGAAAGATTAGAGAAGATGCTGAGCACTGGTTAGAAACAACCTCGGGAATGTAAAGGAATAAAACGTCGAATCAGGTGAGCTATTGTGAAATTTCTTTTAATTCTGTTTTTCATATAACCTTCACATCAGGCCGCTGATGGCGAGGGCATGTGTGCCAATGAGGCTGAGCTCTGCTTTGTGATGGAAATTCTTTTCTTTTTTTTTTTCCTCTTCATTTTGAGCTCCAAAAAGAAATTCTTTTAAAAGAGCTTCTCAGCAGGCTGACTAAGCCCTCGGGCTCTTCAATTTACTTCTCGGTGCCTTTGTATTGCCATCCAGAAAATATCCTTTTTGGATTTGAAGGACAAAATTCTTCACTCACGCCATCACCTGTGTGTTCCATGCTGGTTTAAAGAAGCAACAGCTGGAGACGGTCAACAGGCAGAGACAGAATCGCACACTTTACCCTTTTTTTCTCCCACCACATGAACAAGTCTACACACTGCTGTGTTATCTGTTTCTTTTAAATCGGCACAGCGGACGCTCGGTGCTTAAGCTGTTAGGACTGAGGAGTTCCAGGAGCATGACTGGTACTTGTGAACTTCTCAGATCACAACTATGTCCTCCTGTCCACCAGAGGGCATCCTCACAACAATCACAAATCACAACGGTTTCAGCTGTTCGGCAATCCCGATAGAAATGCCATTATGTGACGGCGCTCTTAAATGCTGGCTTCTGATTGGTCAGAAGTGCTGATGGGAACATATTACTATGAATAATGTGCTCATTATGGTTTCAAACAGATTTGAAGGACATTTATGGAAGGAGTCTCCAGTGTCAGTGCTTTGAAACAGGCAGAGATAAAGTTGCAATTTCATGTGTTTTTCTTATCTTTACTTAAAGAGATGAAATAAACTTACGTTCCAGAAATGTGGTATAAAACAGGTTGTCGGAAAACTATCGACTTCAAGTCAGTAACAGCGACTCCGCATCATCACATGACTCTGTTGTTGATTATTTCACTTTGACAGCACAACATGAAGTGTTCTTATCGTTCGGATATCCTTGATGAATTTCTGCTTTCGACATGGGAGGACAAACGCATTGTTATTGTGGTTATACTCATGAGAACACTGTTGCTAAGCAACTGGGAAATATGGACGCTAAGGATGAAAGGTCGCACGTGGCTTTTTACATCTTATAGACAATGTAGAAGAAGAGAGGCCAGAAAAATTAGACAGAACCAAAACATAAAGCCTCTATGTACCATAAACTGTGATTACACTGTTACCCAAAGCACAGTGCACCGATCCTAATAGATCAACTCGAATATTTTACAAACTTTACGCATGAAATGGATGTTTCCCCTGCATTTACATTTCTATACAATTATAAAAGAAAATTTTTTTTAACACCTATTCACATCAGCAAGCGACAAAACAAGGTCTCGTTTTTGTCCTGCAGTAAAATGCACTGCACACTATGCAGCCAAAGTATGTGCACCCCTGATCCATATGTCCATGCTGAGGATCCCATTCCAGATTTTTGCCAGTTGTAATACTGTAATCTCCACCCGTATCTTCTGGATCACCTTTCCACTAGATAACAGAGTGAGATTTGTAGCTACAAGAGCTCAGGCACTGATGTCAAAATGTCAAGTACTATAGGCTCCATTCCCAGTTCACCAGTTCATTCCATAAGTGATGGTCCAGTGGGGTTGAGTTCAGTCAGGGCTCTGTGGTCTTCCACTCCAACACACACTTAACACACCGTGTCTTCATGGAGCTGGCTTTGTGGATCTCTCAGAGGTATCATCATACTAGATAGATAAGGGTTTGGGCCTCTCTGTAACGCTAGAGCACACAGAGACACTCTGTACAACTGTGTGGTCTTCAACTTTGTGGCAACAGTTTGAGGAAAAGCCAAGGGGGGAATGGGAGGGGGGGGGGGGGGTAAAAAGTTTGATGGAAAGTCTCCAACACTACTGTATAA
>JAQQZT010000002.1:1890670-1902162 GCA_030068275.1 Clarias platycephalus
CCTGGGAAACCGAGCCTAACTAAACAACACAAGACTACAACATAAACTCTGCCCTCTAGTGGGCAAACCCTCACAATACTGTATAAATGTGTATTTACATAACATGTTCTTCTACAAATTATCTGTTAGATATATTTCACATAAATAGTAATAAAGAGTCAATCATTTAATATAAAAACAGGCGCAAGTTTCTCGGGTAAAGATAAACTGCTTAAGGATTAACAATAAAACGTTGACTGCTTACTGTGCATTTCTGACAAAAGGTTTATGAATACTGTATTATATAAATGATATATAAATAATACTGTAAATAATAATAATAATAATAATAAGCTTTATAAAGAAAAGACTACAGACAGCAAAGTATCGTCCATAATTTTAACATCATCTACTGTATAATGTTTTGTATTTTGGATCTTTGTCTTTCTTTTTTCATTTCTTTTCACTTAAAAAAGGCACAAACAACACAACTTCAAATTTACACTTGAAAAAAGAGCGAAAATGGATTTAAAGACAGCTGACCTTCTACACAATGGTTTAAACACAGTGTGTTGTAGACAGTTATAAATAAGAGGTGCATGGCCAAATGTTCAGGTATGAAGTTTGCAAGATGTGAAGATGATGAAGGCCATGCTCATTAACGTGAAAGTAGAACATCATCCTTAATAACTGCCTGGTTTAAATTGGACTTGCTATTGAATGATATTATTATGTAAATATATATTCACAAGTAAAACCTCTGTAGACAACAGATCCAGTTTAGGCCACGCCCACTTTGGGTTTAAATCCCTAATAGAGACAGATACAGGTAGTGTCACCGCGGCTAACAGGCCGCCTCCCACTCCCGCTTCATGAAACCCATTTCGTGTGGTTGACAACGATGTCCATGTGCTCTGGCGGATCCGTAATCTCTGTATCAAGCGCATTACATTATGACCTTGTACAGGTCAGGACAGAAAAACAGCCGTGAGGAAGCTCAGGTTGGCAAATGTGATTGTAAGTCACCATGATGAGCATAATGCATGGCTGCGTGTGAATAAATAGCCTTCGGTCCGGGAGCGCGATGCGTCTTCATTTCCTGACGTAAATAAGGCGCTGCTTGATGGCTGAAGTGAAACTCATTCTTGTTTTTGCCTTTAAGCCAATATTCATCTGCTTTCATCTGCTTTCTTATTAATATCTCTGTGTGTGTGTGTGTGTGTGTGAGAGAAAGAGAGTGAGAGTGTGTAGGTGGTGTCAAGGACACACTGCATTGCTTAGAGTCAGAGCTGTGTGTCCTAGTTGCCTATACAATGAGCTCCACATAAATGACACACATGAAGGACTTCTATTTTTTTTTTTTTTTTAATATATATTTATATCACTCTTAAAGGGATACTTGAGCCAAAAACAATATTTCATTACATCACACAAAGCTATTAGGCTAATGTAGCTAACATTTACTCTTTTAAAATTTTATGGCGGTCAGATTAGCGGTTGTTGCTCATTGCTGAGGAGAAGAAGGAGAAGAAAAGTCAGTCTGCGATAGCGTCGTATTCAGGTAAAGGGGCGTGGCCTAATGTTTGAAGAACAGCTGAATTTATTCTTGATAGACAGGAAGGGAACGTGGTGTTGTTTTGGATCTCAAAGTTCTGAGATGCTTTTCTGCTCATCATGAGTTACTGTCGCCTTTCTGTCCCTTTTTCGATTTTTTTTCAGCATTCTGTTTAGAGACTGGAGCTCTGCCGTTTTTGAAACACTCAGACCGACCCGTCTGACACCAGCAAGGTCACAGAGTTCACGTGATTGGACGAATAAATAACTACATGAATGAGTAATGAGGTGCGTATAATACTGTAGAGCATTACTGTCTATTTATTTATTACCTGATTTAGTGATTTATTCACAGGTACGTTTGGGTAAAACTTATATTTCAAATATTCATTCATTTCATTTATCGGTTATTTTCATCTTTAACTTTCACTTAGATTTCATCACACATTTTACACTTTCTTTTATTTTTCTTTCTCTCTTTTTTTTCCGTCCCATTACGCTCCCGTATCGACTCTCTGAGATAAGATGGAAAGTGCCTTACCAGATAAGAACAAAATGTCCTGTCACTGTCGCTGTATCGTGAGGACAAGAGTTCACTTCTGTTCCCTGCAAGAGACACAGAAAGAAACAAAACTTTTTTTAAAGACACAAAAGAAAAAGTTCGTTTTTGCTGAAAAGCAGCAGGAGAGCGGTGCGGGTTTCTAAGAAACACAATACAAGAATAAAAAAAAAAAAAAGATATCTTTTATTCGCTCTGTGTTATTACTTTCGTACGCTCACTCATGCATGATATTTCCTCTTGATGTTTAACACCCACAGGTCTTGTCGTGTTAATTGAAGAGACACCGAAATAGGTCGAAATAGCAGCGGCGGCGCCGGTTTTCAGGTCGAAGACCAGCAGACGATCTCGTGAGATGTGCCCCTGTGTTCTTTGGTTACATTTTACCAGTTTACAGGGACAGAAATGAACAGAGATGTTAAACATGTTTCAGAAGCGAATGCTGAACAGTTTTTGGGGCAGAACCGAGTCAGCTTTACAGTTTACTTTCCATATTTTTATCTCCATGCCGCCGCGCACTGATTTACATTTTCAACGGTTATAGTATCAGAGCTCAGCTTTACTTCAGCTTCACAAAGCAAATGAGACGGAGATCAGCATAATGACTACCTGCTCCCTTAACGCCGTCCCGGCCTGTGTCATTATTATTATTATTATTATTTCACTTTATTACGTGACCTTCTATTATATCATATTATTTCAGAATTTCATCTGGATTTCAGTTTACTTTCCAGTATGTCTTTTCCTTAATTAAAGCCACATAGTGCAACAAGTTACTGTAACCTGAAAACAGCATCAGGGGGCGGAGCCAACTTTGGAGTAGTAAAATAAAGAAGTATAAAAATTTTTTTAAAAATGCATATTTAGGCAAGCTGTTTAATCATGAGACATCTTTTCATCATTAGTCTAAAAATAACACAATTGAGGTTAATTTAATATAATCCCAAAAGTACAGTGTGGTGTGGTGGGAATTTTGTACAAACAAAAGTTCTAGACCACCAGGGGGAGCTATGATTTTTAAGCAAGATATACAACAATTTACCATCACCACAAGTAAAAAAAAAAAAAAAGATGAAAGTTAAAAAAATATATATATATATATTTTTTTATTTTCTTGTGACAACGATAACTTTACCCCAATATCGGCCTCTACCGAATGGTTGAGATGTCATTTAATGGTCCAACAAAGTTTCATAAAATCCAACAAGTCTCATAAAATGATAAATTCGAGTGGTTTTTGGCCATTAGATCGACTTTATTCATCATGGCTTAGAACAAATTGAAAAATCAGTCTAGTAAGTTTCTTTACCATGTCAGCCAAGTGGTAGAGATGGCTCAATCAGGTTAGGTTCAGCACATTTAATAAGGGTACAGTAGGTCAAAATGTGCCCTATCAAACGACTGAAGAGTTAATTGCTTAGTTAAAATGTTTTTGTAACAGTGGAAATCCCATTGCAGTGTGAAAGGAATAAAAAAATATAATTTCTATAACTGAATTATTTGAATTAAATTAATGAAAAGGACCATTAAAAATGAGATCCAAAACCCTGGTAATATCATCAGTCTAATTATTTGGATTTGCCCGTTTTCTTGCTGCAACTTGGTTTAGTATCTAATGATAATGGTCATTAGGTTTACTGTATCTTGAGTTATATTACACATTTTTTACGTGTGTTCAAGAACAAGCAAAGGAAACAATGAATTCAAATTGGAGTGTGAGTATTCCCTTCATGCTTCATTTGCTCCATTTTTCAAACTGCTACGACACCAAATATTTCATTCTGACACCTACACTTCCACTCCTGACACTTGTATTGTTATTATTTTTTGACAGCCGTTATTGTGTATAATTAATGCATTGTATCCTGTCAGTTCAGTTAATTAGAACTTTCAGACATCATTCTTAAAGCAAATGTCTAATTTGAGATGCATAAAAATTAGCACTTGATATTTTATACTGTACTGCATCGAATAAAGCCGTGATTCTTTTGGATGTAGAGATACAGCGGTAGCGTTAACACTGTGTTCTGTTGGACTAAAATTGTTATCTGGAATGAAGAAAAAAAAAAACAATCCACTGTATAAGACTTCAGAGAGAATCGTGCCTGAAACCTAAGATATCCTGTACTGTACTTGGTCTTTGGTGTGTAAACCTGAAGATAAAACACAGCATCGGTTATGACAGCAGCGACGAGATACGATACGAAGTTGCTGTTTTATGGTCCGTGCGGGAATAAAGCCGTGAGACAGCAGAAAGCCGGCTGACAGCGAAAGTCAAACATCAGACACTTTCAGGCAAAAAGAGTGTGCAGAGATAAAAAACGAGGCCATGTTTCGCTTTAGAGAGGAAGGAAGCAAATGAGAGAGACAGAGAGCGAGAGAGAGAGAGAGAAGAGAGAGAGAGAGAGCGCAAAGGAGAGAGAGAGAGAATGGAATAAGAGGGCAAGAGCGCAAAGGAGAGAGAGAGTGAATGAGAGAGAGAGAGCGTGGAAGAAAAAGAGAGAGAGAGAGAGAGAGAGAGAGAGAGAAAGGTACACATATTTAGGACAGTAACAGCTTCATTGTTTTTTTTTTTGTCTTTATTTGTATCTGTGAATTGTACATCAGAGCATCTTATGGAAAAAAAGGTCATTCTCAAAAGTCCAGGTCCCCCTTTTCCATCACAGTCTGCATTAAGTTTTTGCCCTTGTCTCCGCCCCTGTCCTGTGATTGGTGTGTATCTCTAACTCCTGTTCCATATCTCCGCCTGCTCACACGACGAGACTCTAAGCACTTGTAATTCCCTGAGTCCCCGAGTGACTCAGTTCAGATTTTTTTTCCTGATGTGACACAGACTTTTTTAGGGCTGTCTGAACAAAAATTAGATGTTTTCTAGATTAGATCTCAATCACTTTCGAATGTGGTCCTAGATCGCATACATATCCGATACACAGTATGTGACGTAAATGAGAATCTGCAGATGGGAATTCTTCCCACTTTTTTTTTTTTTGTTGCATGCATGGGGTGCTGACTTCAGCTCCAGGGGTTTTCATAGCAGCTGCTAAAACAGCTAAGGCGAGGCGTCTGGCTTTACAGTCGACTAACTGCTTGCCGTCCTCCAGAGCTAAATCACAAGCTAAATTGTTTGATCCATCGTTCCATCCATTGTTTGAAATGAGTCCTCGCATGAACCCATGACGTCTTTTAACCCAGATTGAGCGAGCGAAGACATATTGATGTGCTCATGCATCTTGTTTCAGAAGACAGACATGTCCACATTAAAGTCAGAACCATCAAGACATGCAAATCCGATCGAACCAAAAGATAGGAATTGAGCAGTGTGACGTAGCCATAGGCAGCATGTTACGAACGCTCCTGAGGTGGTGTTATTTCCGCTTGCTTCAAGTCCTCGTCGTGTTTGTCTAACCTGTGCATACAGTATAATACGAACACAAAGCGCTCCAGGTTTGTGTCAGACAGATCATGTGATATTGCAACGGGATGCTCAAAAATATACCAACGCAAGACTGACCTGTAATCAGTTATGAATTTAAAACTGTGTTTTTATCATTTAGATTTCTCAACCAATTTTATTGAGTTGTTTTTATATTCAAGTGTTTATGAGCTACATAGTACAAAAAAGTTTATTTTTTTGTTTTTCTGCAGTTGCGCATAGATTTGGTTTATTTTCCTGGCATAAAATTTGTGACGACTAGAAAGTACAATATAAATCATTAAATGCTTACGAATACTATATTATAATGTAGTTAAAAGCAGCGATGAGCGGGCCCAAGCACCTAGTGCCATCACACCAGAAAAACAGCGGGCACAGCGGGCACAGCGGGCACATGCATTTAAAGGGGACAAACCAATACCATTATGACATGATTTTAAAAAAGGGGGGAATTTTATGTCAAGACCTTCAGAATGTTGGGGGGAAAAAAGCATCAAACTATGATGTCGCTCAATATGATGTCACACAAAGTTATTAACCCTTCTCGGTATAATTTTAAGGCTTTGTCACAGCTGACTTATTTGAGATATCAAAAATCCCCTCGCAATTCTGTATCCTCATTGTATTGAGATCAGACAGGCCCAGTTTGGAGGCCATCGTATAAATCCCCAACATTAAAGTTCAGCTCAATGAGATCTAAATGTGTACCGGATGTAACCAAGTTCTCTTCCAAATGAACTCAAGAGCGGGGACACAAGAAGGACATTTTCTTCACTCTTTTCTATTGGTCCGTTTTAAAAGGACAGAGTTTTTTTTTTTTTTTTTAAAGGACGATATGTAAAATATACCGAATATAGTCAAAGCTACTGGTATTCTAGGATCTTCAAATTCACACCTCAACTCAACTGTATGATAAATATATATATATTTTTTGTATTTTTGTCCACAAATATGAATATTGGTCTGAGGGCAGCGGCAGGGGGAAAAAAAGGGCATTTACTTTTAAATAAATGATTTTACTTGGATTTTTTTTTTCTTATGAACAATTTTTTAAGACAAGATTATTTTGACATTATTACAGGCTAGCCCATGTCTCATGGCAGACTTCATTGTGTGTGAAATGAAACCGGCTGTCATGGTAGTGCACATTTACACACAAGCGGCTGAGGCTGAGTCTAGAGCCGGCCGTTCGGTGTTAATTGCTCGGAGGCGACTGCGTGTCCCTCAGAGAGCTCGTCCAATCACAGAGGATCATGTTGTGAAGGCGAATGTCACAAATCCCAAGTGGACACACACACACACACACACACCTTAAGCAAACGTGTAGGTTTGCTCTTTCACAGCTGGTTAGATTTTTTATTATTTTCTTATTATTTATAATTATTTTTTTATTTTTGTTATTAAGAAAATAGCTAATAAAAGGGATTTATTATTTATTTACCGTCCACTTTGTTTGTTTCTGTTTCTTGAATTAAAATCATTGTACAATACAAAAAAAAAATAATAAATGAAGGATGATGAATACGTTTTAGACTAGATTTTGGATTTTTACTTAATTACTTTTTTTTTTTACATTTATAATAAAATGAAGTAAGAAAACACAAATATCTTAAACATCTCCTTTACTTCTCCCATTTTTCATTCTTTTTTTTATTGTTTTATTTTCATATTAACATTTGTTAAACTAAACACACTCGCGGAAAGAATCTCTCCATCAATACCAGTTTTATTTTCTTCTGTTCTCTATAATAAACACTCCGATGACCCTCTCCAGCGATTCCCTCGTTCTCTAGTCGCATATGAAGCTCATTAGGACACATGCACTGCTCATTAATCTTCATTGTTTATTCATATTCTTCCACTCATCATGAAGTTTGCACACAAATTAGGCCTGGGGGAAGAAACGCTTTATATACCATTTTTACACCTCTTTAAAGCTTTTATTAATTCTTTTTCCTTTTTTCTTCCTGATTGCTTTTTCTCACACCGCTCATGCCTCCTCATTCGCCAATCAGACGGAGTCGATACTCAATCAGACCGGGCTGCGGCTCACACCTCCGCTCGCACAGGCCGCAAAAGTCATCGCGAATGATTTGTGATATTTATGAACATAAACGACATTAAAAATGCAGCGGGCTGGTCGCGCAGAGAACGCTGCCGGAGTCTCAGAGGTAAGCTAACGCAAGCATTAGCGTCGTGAGCTAGCATCCGGCGTGATGCAAATTACTGAGCAGAAGCTCGCGGGCAGCTGACATCAAAGCCGAGTTTGTGTGAATCGTCTGCGCGGGTGTCAGAGATGACGCTTCCGCGGGGCAAAAACGCGACGGCACAGACAAGCCGTCGCTAATCCGGTGCTGATCGACTTCATAAAAGCTTCTCGCGGAGTTCTGGCTCGATTAGCATGCAAAGTGTTTACGGAAAATAAAAGCGGGCAATTTTAGGAAAATGAGAAAATCTCTAAACAAATGAGGTGATTTCCATTAACGACAGAGTTACAGTAATGAAACAGCATTAATGGATAAATATCACTTAAAATGTGAAATAGATCCGTAATCGTGTCTTACGAGGGAGAATCACACTGTGTGGGGTCGTGCTGGAGGAAAATAATCAACAACTTCATGGTGTAATTAATCCGCAGAGTTACTACACTGTAACTGTAACTAATAACTAATACATTTCTATTTTAATCCTATTGTATTTTATAACTCGATTTCCAGCTTTTTTTAAATTTTATTATTTCTTCTTTTTTTTTTTTGCGAATTCTGTCTTAAATTTAATTGTATTCTCTGGTGCAATATTTTAATTTGTAGTGAAATCCTTCTGTTTTTTGGTCACAGACAGGCATGTAAGCATTTCACTGCATGTCAGACTGTGTACGGTTGTACAGTATGTGTGACAAATATAAAGGTAAAGTAAAAATGATCTGGACTCTGGATTTTAGAAAAGACAAATACATTTTTAGCATAATCTCTTGGCTTTTCAATATCAGTCTACAAGCTTTCATATTCCACTTAATATGGAACACCGTCCTCATAGTTCTACTTTCAGGGGACCAAAGAGCTGAAAGTCTGATGGAGTGAGATCAGGACTATAGGGAGGACGCTGTTGACAGTGTGGAGCTGTTTGGACAGAAACGTGTGGACGTGCATCGTCACGTAATATCACGACGCCCTCGGATATCCAGTTTAGGCTTCAGCTCTTCAATAAGCGTTTCACTGTAATGAGCTGTAACTGTTGATTGTTTAACCTCTTTCCTGATGTTCCAATACTTCTGGCCCTCAAGAATTCCAGAAAACTGTAAGCGTTGATGACTTTTCCAGCTGACGGTCGACTTTTGAACTTTTTCTCAGTTTGTGATTGAGGATGTTTCTGTTCCAGACTCTGCCGTTTACTCTCAGGCTCGTAGTGATGAATCCGTGTCTCGTCACCAGTAATGATTCTCTTTAAGATAAACGTCCACCTTCCTCTGAGTATTGAATCCATGTTTTGTTAGCAGATATCCAAACGCTTCTGTTTATGCTCTTTCGTGAGTTGTTTCGGCACCAGGTCCACCCTCAGACCACAAAAACCAAACCTGAACCTCTGCACGCTGCTCTTCTTCCATACAAATCACAAGTGAAGCGTCATTTTTGCTCTTTTAAAGAACACGAAGTATACTGTTTATCCATTTCTAACATTATGGATCATCCAGTAAACTTATGGCACTTATAACTTCACAGCCACTATGAACCATCCTTACTGTGCAAAAGTTAACGCAGCTTGTCATGTTACCGAGAAACTGCAAAGAATCATAAACCCCTGCCACTGGAGACTCCTTCCGTACATGTTACATAAACACCTCCTCAAAGACTAAAACGTCTTTGTCTTCATCATCCACTGTGCACATTCCTGTGAATGATCTTTTGCCCTAGAAACGATACTATTTTAAAACAATATTAAATATAAACCTGCGATTTGCAGCTGCATGACTGTCACAGCTGCTGTTATGGAAAATTTATCAACACCTTCTGAATGATATCTGAATATGAGCCACACCTAGTCTGAGTGCTCTTTAACTCACATTAAAGAGACGTCTGGCTGGTTTTTACTGTCCTATATTCCATGGTTAAGAACCGGAGCCAAGCTAAAATATGTCACTGTTTCCCAAAGGGAAACAATCTGGAGCTGTTTAGTAAACCCCACTGGCACACCCATTACAAAAAAAAAAAGAAACAGGCCAAATGCTTTCAATTGAGGTCTTCTTTTAAGAAAAAAAAATCTACTTATAGCTATAGTCGTTTACTGGGTTTATTATTTGCTAATCGTTTGCAGATGGCTAAATAAACCATAAAGCTGAGATGTTTAACGTCATCCTCTTCTCTTTCATAAAAAACATTCAGTCTTTTTAACCCCCTAATACACTGATGATGATGATGATGATGATGATGATGATGATTAGGGATACATGAATTCATGCTCATTTACTCAAACTCATTTAAAAAAAACTCTTAAAGGTGAACCAGTGTGGTTTACGGTATCGAGCATCCGTGTGCATGTGCTGGATTAATAAACAGATAAAAGGAAGTGAAAGTGATCTGAACGTAGTTCACAAAATAATGACAGCAAGCAAATCAAATCAGATTTAATAAATATCACAAAATGATGTAGGGAGCTGTGGGGTCTGAAACCCCGGCCTCCCAGGAACTCCTTTAATGTCTTTTCCAAACATGTGGTGTTGTTACAGTAAATGAGTGTGTGTACAGAATTCTTTAAAAAGTTTGCACCATTCAGATGTTTTAATGCGGCTAAGAATCACCGTACTGTACTTTAAATCTCAGCCACTATTATACCCAGTTCAGCACAAGTCCCAGTTTGACTTGAACGCAAGTAGTAGATTTCTTATATATATTTTTTTTCTCGCTGCAGCACTCATTTGTCTCGGAGAAACATAATAAACAATATAATCGTTATCGTCATCATCATCATCATCATCATCAAACAAATTAATAGAAAACCAAACTCAATTTATTTTCAATGTCACCTTTAACAAGAAAGGACATCAATATGAATAAATTTCCGCTTTATCAAGTGTTTGCCGCTCACCTGAAGACGTACTGCATCGTACGGGACAGTTTGCGTTTCCGAGCCGAGTGATTTGTCGCTGTTGTGTGACAATAAGGCCGCTCCTGATTATATAACATGACAGCGGTGTGTAATGTATGGCAGTGTAAAGCCGTGCCGTTATTAAACCAACACGCTCCGCGGTGACGGAGTAATATCATCTCCGCCCGCATTAATCAGGTTTAAATCCCACTCACAGCCAATATATTCATTTCTTAGGTGTCAAACGTCTGCAGTAATAAAATAACTGTGCATTAAAGCTATAATGTGATTCGGTTGAGCTTCGACTTCATTCCCGCTGAAGATGAAGAGAACGAGAGCAACGTCAATAAAATAATAATGTTGATGCAAATTAAAGTGGCTCGAGGATCCGTGTGCATTCATCTGGCCGCTCTTATCTATTTATTAATTTACTTATTTATTTATTTATTTGTGATTCTTGGACACGTATTTCCTCTTAAACAATCGGCACAACAGGAACGTTGTAGGATTATATTTATTCCTTTCAGAGCAATTTTTAGTCGAAACAGGCTTAAGGAACAAAAACGCTACAAGAACAATCTGTATAAACCCAGCCGTGCTGATATTCAGTACAACAGCACAACCTCGAATGCGATATTGCTTTTTTTTTTACAGCATTTCCACAATCACCATTTATTATCAACAGATTATAATTTGTTTCTTACATGTTTCTAGCAGAACTAACTAACTCTCTACCTGCGACTGGTGGAGCTGGAGACTGACAGTTAGTGAGCGACAGTTTAGTGTAATTAACAGGAGCTGGGAGTGATGTTAAACTCTCAGCGGTACTCTGTAGTCAGAAGGTGAGGAGAATAAACCATGGAGGTGGTGGACAGTCCTGAGAAA
>JAQQZT010000002.1:1923351-1937229 GCA_030068275.1 Clarias platycephalus
TGTGTGTGTGTGTGTGTGTGTGTGTGTGTGTGTGAGAGAGAGAGAGAGAGAGAGAGAGAGAGAGAGAGAGAGAGAGATTAATATTCAGCTCTGTCTTTAACAGGTTTCTTCACCCAGAATGAGCTCGTCATTAATATACAGTACACTTCAGCTTTTTTTATTGCATGTGTTCTGCTTACAATTTGGATTTGAAAATGATTCTGAATCAAAAACTGATTTAACAGAGAGTTTAAATATAAAAAAAATCATAGTGTTTAATGTCATGTGCTGGAGCTCCATCGTTTAGACACATCTTAGTGACAAAGAACAACACGATCAGTGGAGGAAAAAAACAACAAAAAAAACACTTTTATTTATGAGAAAAGATGTCATGAACCAGAAATAACCGGTTACAATAGTTTACTAATATAAAAAAAAAGTTCATATAAATAAGATTAATTGGATAATTATATTACATTTGTCACCTGACTCCCATAATTAACACATTTATACAGAGACGATCGCTTTAAAGGGGTTTCACTAAACAAAACGATTTTTAATCATGCATTGTCCATTATTCTCACCATTATTTTACATCGTTATTATATCCTCATAATACCAAGCTGAGAGAGAGAGAGAAACAGAGACAGAATGAGAAAGAGACAAAATAGAAAGACAGAGACATGCGAAGAGACATAGAGGAACAAGCAGGAACAGAAAGAGAGACAGAATGAGAAAGAGACAGGGAGACGAGCAGAAACAGAGACAGAATGAGAAGGAGACAGGTGAAGACAAGGAGAAACAAAGAGAGACACAGAGTGAGAAGCAGACAGAGAGGCAGAAAAAGGCGATGCAGATACAGAATATGATAAGGATAATTACTGTCATAAGTCTGTTTACGCTTTGCCTTTTTCTGTCTCTCTGTCTCCTTTTCACTCTGTGTCTCTCTTTTACTTCTACTGTTTCTGCATGTCTCTGTCTTTCTATTTTGTCTCCTTTTTTCATTCTGTTTCTTCTCATCTCTCTCTCTCTCTCTCTCTCTCTCTCTATTTCTCTGTCTTTCTTATTCAGTCTCTGTTTGTCTCTCTCTCTGTCTCTCTGAGTCAGACAGAGATGAGCAGAAACAGAAAGAGAGATGGAATGAGATGTAGACAGAGACACGGAGTAAGACAAGGAGAAATAGAAAGGGAGATGAGAAGGAGACAGAGAAACAGAGAGAGACTGAATCAAATGGAGACAGAGACAGACAGAGACAAGCAGAAACAAAGAGACATATGTAGAGAAACAAGCAGAAACAGAACGAGAGACAGAGAGACAGAGAGAGATGATCAACTCTGAGCTGCCTCTGTGTATCTGCCCCCTTCCTCTCCTCGCTCTATTTAAAGAACACCATCCGCTCACATTAATGCCAGAGAACAGAAACAGAAGACGAGTTGTTGTCTTGAGTATCTTCTTAATAATGTATGACTGTTATTGCTCTTATGAAGCTGCACAGCTTTTCTATTTAAGCCGGAACCGTTTCCGCGTTTCCCTTTTCCTTCCCTTCCTGTGACTGGTTAACTCTCCTGGTGGCCGGATTTAAAAAAACAAACAAACAAAAAAAAACCCCATCAGGTTACTAATCCCTGCGTGGCTTTTAGCCCTGGTGTCGATCACGGGAACCCTGACGCCGTCTTTAAAGAGGTTTTCCTGCTGCTCGTGCTCATGCAGCACCGACAAGCCTTCCTGACTGCATCTGCATGTAAACACTTCGGGACTGAAGGCGTGAGCAAATCGCTGTGATGGCAAAAACACACCCTGTTCTAGGACGTGGAGATAGCGATGCTTATTATGGCTGTCAAATCCAAGATGGTGGAGATGCTTATTTTTAGGCTGAGAGGAGGATTTTAAGCTGAGCTCCATGAAAAATGTGCATGGTCTAATTAGCTCAGCTGCAGAGGAACTCAGGTGGTGGGACAGCACAGAGCTGCGTGCTTAGCGCCTCCGCCCACAACACACACTGCACTCGGGGACTTTCTGCCTCAGATCCTATCTCAGTTTAGACTCGCAAATTAGGTGCAATTCCAAAATTGTACAAAATGCACACACATTACACCTCGCATTACAGCACAACAACGTCACACTTACAGGACACAGAGTTTATTAGAGTATATTTGTTAAAAAAAAAGACTATATTGTATATAATTTTTGAGTATATTGTTAAAAAAAAGAGTCTATTATATATTATTCTAGAGTATATATATTTTTTAATCTCACCTCATTTTTAGTAATCGCTAATAATAAAAATATATATATATAAGAAATGAGAAAATTTTTTTTTTTAAATAGCTGATTCTTGATTCAATACTATTTATTTATTTATTTATTTATTTATTTATTTATATGCTGGTTACTTAAACACTCACATGATATGCATGTGAATCTTTAAGCAATTTTATGAAGCACTATTAAAGGTTATTTTAGTTCATTCCCATTTTATTGTTTAGCAATATTTTATTAATTGATTTATTCATTATTTGAAAAGTACATAATGTGCAATATATAGATTAGTTTCAGCACGGTGGTGTAGTGATGAGCACCGTGGTCTAACGCGTGGTCGATTAACGTCTCGGCTCTGCGTGCATGGAGTTTGTGAAGCACTAATGAAGTTTACGTCAGTTAGTTCACATTTTATTGTTTAGCAATAATTTATTATATTTATTAATTTTTTATGCCTTTTATAAACTTTTATAATTGGTCATCTGAAATATGAACATCTACTGTCAATGTATTTTTATTTGTTTGTTTGTTTGTTTGTTTGTTTGTTTGTTTGTTTGTTTGTTTGTTTGTTTGTTTGTTTGTTTGTTTGGGGGAGGTCAGGAGACCACATATTTCAGAATCCGATGTTTCTGAGCTGTGAGTTGCCCTGGCAGTCATGTGAAAAAAAAAGTAATCAATAGTTAGTGCTGTTTCAGGGGTGTTATGATGAAATTGGTATGAAATTGGTACACATGCGTCAGCAGCCTGGATACATCAAAACATTACATGTTTCCACAAAAAATAAGAAAAAAAAATAAAAATAGCACAAGATAGAGTAAATAAAGCAAAAGACAAACAGTAATGAGTTTGTGAGTGAAAACGTCAATTTGATACCAAAAGAGGGAAATGGATTCAGGTGTGATGGAGTGTTAGCTTGTTGTTCCTGAACAGGTAAGGTATTGTATTTGTTTTGTAATTCGGCGGGTTGCTAGTGGTAACTAGCTGATGTAACATCATTGTGGAATTTGCAATATTAGACAATAATGACATTGCTTAGTTAGTGTTAGAGAACTTATCCTAGCTGAAAGTGTCTAACGTCATGTGTTTGTCTGTTTCTTTGACAAAATGTACAATTTTATTTGACAAATATATAAAACTACAGTATGCACCAAAAATAGCAGAATTTATATTAAAATTGGTATTGTTCTATATCTCTATATATTTTATGGATATTTTACCTGGCTAACGTTACCAGATAGCAGGTAATTCTTTCGGCCTTGTAGGTGGCTGAGTCTCAACACTCTGGAATATAATCACAGATAACAATGTGATAGAGCTGTATTTACAGTAAAGTATCAAAAGCAACAAAATGCAACACACAAATAAGTATTTGCCACACCTCACACTCCGCCCCAACAGATTACAGGAGATCAGTTCAAGCGTACTTCTAAAACATAAAAATTAAAAATAAATAAATTCTTAACCTTCTTGGATTCTGCACCAGGTTTAAAGATGTTATACAGTACTTGTAATCTAGCAGAGATGAATACACATGAATAACAATTACTAACTGCTGCTTAGACGATCTATAAGCTTTCTAAAACACATAGAAGATGTTGGCTGTTGTCATGTTTTAAATTTGGGTATATACGTTATTAGAAAATATGTGTTTCCTATTCACAATGAGAGATGCTTATGTCTCTTCTGTGAACGAAAGTCTTTTGGATTCTTTTGCTATTCAGATTTGTACAAGCACTAGTTCTGGGAATAATGAAACATCTGCGGCACCGATCCCGATTAATGTCTTGTTGGATGGCGAACAACGATCTAGCGAATTATCTTTTAAATCAATTCAACTCATTAAAGTCAACACAAGCACTGACTGGATCACTGAAACAAATAACAGATCATTTTATTGTTATAAAAAGGACAAACAGCTGGTGTGCAAAAACAAATTTAGATTTAGATTTTAGCAACCCTGATTAGACCCTGAGTGTGACACTTTTAAAATAGAACTTCTCTACAGTATCATCATCCTTCACAAATTAACAGAAGGTCAACCCGGAGTCTAATTTCTAACAAAGGTGTTAATAATCATATCATATTGTAGCAGGTCCAATTGTATCATTCAGTATCAAATCATTGTTTTATGAAACAACTGGAATTGTATTTTACTCTATGGAACCCTGAGGTTTAAAAACACTTATTATTATAAATCATTATTTCATTTTTTTTTTTTACTTAACTCCTTAACTGTTCAAACCGGTTTTTTTTTTTTTTTACCTAATTATGCATTAACTCTTGTCACATTTTCATAAAGATGTGTCTAGCAAGAGCAAAGAAACACATGTGATTCAAAAAATATATATTTGCATGGGACCTTGTTACACCCATCAACATAATAACAGCCCAAAAAAATGGAATAAACCACAAATGTAATCCAAATCACCAGCAATTAATGTAATAGTCCCAAAAGCAGAATAAATTTAGTTTTCAAATTTTCATAGCCAAAGATTTTCACCTTCCCACAAAAGTAACAAATCCCAATTTTTTCCAAATCAAGCATTCCCAGAGTGGTGATAATAGACAGTAACTGAGCGTCCCAGGTGTTGTCCAGTGGTTGAGAGTAGGTCTGTACGGTCCGCAGTACTGAGGAAAGAGCAGCTGCCTGACAAAACCCACATTTACAACCAGTCAGAGAAGCACTTTCAGCAAGAATGGTACATCATCTACTCCACCATCATCCACATCGACAAAGTTATATAAAGATAAAATTATATATGAAGCAAAATTTCCTGCAGCTGAACAGATCTTCTGAACAGAAGGTATTTTAGTAGACACCCCACACCAGGTTAAGACATCTAACATCACTAGCATTACCTTTTCAGGTCAGGATATCGCACTGTCAACATCTGTTATTGACCTTGCGGTTAAAATGGACTCTCATTTGATGTATGAGGCTCGTATCTAACATCTGTTTACGACGTCTTTCTTTCACCTCAGGAAAGAAACTGTGTCCAGCACTCACTTTTGCATAAAAGTCCACATGTTTTCTCCTCCAGGTTGTATTTCTGCAATGCGCTCCTCATTGGGACTTATGAAAGAATCCTTCACTAGCTGCAGTATATTCAAAACAGTGCTGGTAGGATCCTGATGAGAGTAAATATGACCATATTACACCCATCCTTAAATCTCTTCATTGGCTTCCTGTTTCATATAGAATTGAATACATGCTTGTCCATCTTTCCCACCAGTGGATTTATGGGGATGCCTCTCTCTAGTTCAAAGAACTTCTCACCTCACCTACAGTATGTCTACACGCAACCTCCGCTCTGTGTCAGTGTATCCTCCTAAAACCAAGCTTCATACTGTACCATGGGAGATCTGGCTTTTTGCTCAACTGCTACCAGACTGTGGAATTCTCTCCCAGAGTATCTGATGATTCCACAGACTGTAGATGCTTTCAAATCTTTAAGTGTTAAAACCTATCCTTTTATCTGAGCTTTTGGGTCGAAATAATTTGTAGCACTTTTGCTTCAAATATAAAGTGCATTATTTAAAAAAATATATATTATTATTATTATTACTATTGTAGTTATTATTATTAGACATGTGATTCATTCTCATTTTGTAATTTGTAATGTTAATACTATTAATATTATTAGGTGAATTTCTGTTTGAGTAACTCAAACATTCTGCTGTATACTGCTGTATTTTACACCCTTTGTCCTGGCTCGTTTCCTTTTAACACTACTTGGCTAACATTTTTTCACAGTATAAAGACTAAATTACACAGATTACATAACAATTCAGCTACACATTATCAGTCTAAAACCGTGTGATTCAAAAACCAACACCCAGATCCGTGGTAAAGATTTTGGAAAACGCTTTCTATCTAGCCACATGAGAGTACAAATGTATTTTTATTTACAGTAATGAGGCATGAGATGAGGTCAGCACTGTGTCCGGCATGAGGAAACCCGTCTGGCAGATGAGCTGAAATACTTGCAGCAGTGAGTCCATGTGTCTGGTGGTGTGGCTGAATGTGTGACGTTCTGGGCAGAAACCTGTTCCAAACAGTTGGTGATCAAGCGCCATGGAGCAGCTGCCCACTTTTGTTCTCGTGTCCCTGTTGACTGCGTGACCCGATGCTGTCAAAACACAGCATTGACACTGTGCTGCCTCGCTGCCGGAGCACCATTTCTTCTTTCCTACACAGGAGCCCTGCACCGTATGTTCCTCCAACATGGTGGAAGAAAAGTGATGGCCTTTGCCGGACGGCTTGTGGTAGCGTTTTACACAAACCACCCCAGATGATTTCTTCTCATTAATTCTACTAGTGTGTTAGCAAAAACATCCATCAGAGCGTGTTTTTTATTTGTTATTTTTGTGAATTTCTTTGCGCAGTAAACTGGGTCAGCGGGAGAGATTTGTCTGACGTGGTCCAGTATCTGCAGGCTGGTGGGTATGTTTTCAGATTGTGAAGATTCAATTGGGTTGCCGCTGTTATGCCTTGAAGCTGTAGGTTCTGCTTCACATTTCTTTCAGTGGGGATCTACCAGAGCCGTGGCTAGTCTTATCATTATACAGCATCCAATCACACAATACAACTAAACATGACTGCTTTCCAGCAGCATTTTTGTACTACTAGTAGAAAACATCTTCATGGAAATCATTTATACTGTATATGTTATTTTTACAGAATGGTCTGCATGTACGTACCTGGGTTAATTAGTAGCTTGAATGTTTGTAATTTAAGCAATGTGATAGATAGATAGATAGATAGATAGATAGATAGATAGATAGATAGATAGATAGATAGATAGATAGATTTCTCTAAAGATTTCAAATTATACCCCTTAGTCCCATAAGTATGACAAGAATTCCTACCTATGCAAATAACTCTTTTATAGTTTTCTTAGTATTCTTTAGGTACTTTTTAAAAAGTCTCACCCTTTTGTGGGTTTCTGCATAAGCTGTTTTAAGGGCCAATCAAAGAACCATTAAGACTTCTATATTGTTTAAGAGTGTAATACTGTACCACCAGCGGCATGGCAGCTTAGTGGTTAAAACTGTTGCCTTGCCTCTCCAGGGTCAGGTTCAATTCCTGCCTCCATGCGCATGGTTTCTTCCGGGTACTCCAGTTTTCTCCAAAGGCTGTATCTACTGTATGTGTGCCCTGCGATGGATTGGCACCCTGTCCAGGGTGTACCCCGCCTCATGCCCTACGTAAGTCTCCTTACCAGGTAACCAATAAAGGTGATCGATGCAAACTGACACCAAAGAAGTTTCTTTTCAAGATGGATCCCCAATTAGACAGCTAATAGCCCTTAGGTTCTTAAAATGGGCCTCAAGTTTAGACTGTATTATAACTGTTAAAAGACTAGATGACTGGTATGACAAGAATCCATTAACTAAAAGAAACTTTTTGCATTTGTCTTCATCATAGTTTTTTTCAGGGTTTATTGAATATTTATGGGTTCTTAGCCAGTTAAACAGGCTCAGAATAGAACCCTTAACCTTGCAAAATAGCCTCAAGCAACCCCTTTTTTATTAGATTCCAACAGAGACATACTGTAGAAATTATATGAGACTCTTCCTAATGGAGGGACAGGTGAAAAAGAATATTTTAAATATGCTTAATGTAACCCTGTGACAAATGGTTTCAGTGTTTAAAGAGAGTTCCAAATAAAATGCCTTTATAAAGCTGAGAATGAAATTTAAATATGCTCCAGGCTACTTTGGAAAGGTAAAGGGTATTCTTAGCATTTTAAAGGGGCTCCACTTGAACCTCCTGCTTAACGGGAAACGTTTTGCTTTAAAGACAACTCAAACAACCTTAACCGGTGCTTGGTGAATTCCTATATCAAGGGGTTTCTTTTTTTAAGACAGGTCAATGTAGAACCCCTATACACCCTACTCACCCACCCCAACTTATTCTGAACCACTTCCAAAAATAAAAATTTCGGTGTTATTCAAAGTCAAGGGATAACCAAAGAACTGGTCTCGGTATTAAGTTGTCTAAGAACATAATATCACTTATGAACACTAATATCCTAGGGGTCACCACATCAGATTGTTGGATCCACAAGACCAGGCACAGGTTTTTACAATGGATGCCCTTCCTGTTGCAACCCTCCTATTTTACAAAGACGCTTCAGACCGGAGGTGGCAGGGTGGCTTAGTGGTTAGCACTGTCGCCTTGCACCTTCAGATTCAGGTTTGATTCCTGTGTGCATGAAGTTTGCATGTCTGTGAAGAATCTCAGTCATGCAGGTGAGGCTATCTGGAAGTTGAGACATGTCAACAACACAACCTCTACATGAAAGGATGTATCAGCACAGAAGGTGCGGAATCAGTGGTATATCTTTGCCTGAAGGACAAAGGACACACATTTCAGGACAAAAATGTACGAATTTTGGACAGAGAGAATAGATAGTTCGAGGGAGGGATGAAATATGCCATCTATGTGCAGGTGGAAAATCCTTCTCTCAACAGAGCTGGAGGTCTTCGACACAACCTGTCTCCTATTTTTCATGCTGCCCTTTCATCTATCCCAAGAAAGATCAAGACCACTTTACATGTCCACCAAGAAAGCCACACTTAAGAACTCCCCTTACTGTACTCTTTCTGGTTGTTACACCTTAATGACTCTCACTAATCTTTCTCTATTGTCTTCCTAACAGCTCTCTCCCCTCTTTCTAATGACCCTTCCTCCTATCCTCACCTTCTTCATTGTTCATGTAACAAGCCGTTTCAAATAGATGAGGACCCTTTGGAGGATAAATACAGTACAAGGCACTTTCCAACTTACCTTAGAGTGAATAAGATACTTGGATGAGTAGTGAAACATTTCTGCTAAACCAAGAAGAAGTCCAGTTAACATGACTGAACTTCATGAAGTTTGCATGTTCTCCCTGTGTGTGGTGGGTTTCCGTCCGCAGTCCGAAGACATGCAGATTAGGCATTAATTGGCGTTCCCAATTTGCCGTAGCGTGTGAATGTTGACTGGAGGTCCTACCACGGAACTCTGATGTTTTTTTTGTTTTGTTCATAAGATACACTCACTTTATTTTATTCTGAGAATCTAAAAGAACAAATATCTAGTCTGGTCTGGAAACCGCCAGTGTGTGAGTGTGTGTATGTGATTGTGTGTGCACATCAATGTATTGGCGCCCTGTCCAGGCTGTACCCCGCCTCATGCCCTACGTCTTCTGAGAAAGGCTCAAGGCCTCCCACGCTCCTGCATACAGTACATGATAAAACGGTACAGGCTGCATTGGATGGATTGCATGGGGCATCAGTTTAAATGTCTTACTAAAGGACACAACAGTGACAACCCGGTGGTGCAGGGGCTTGAACACCCCAATCCTTCAATCAGCTACCCAGAGGCTCAACCACCTGAGCCACCACTGCCCCAAGAGTGTAATATCACATTAAGGAGACATATTTCTGATATAGGGTTCTACACAACATAGGAACGATCTACAAAAATGTTCAACGTGCTACAAAGAACCATAGAAACAAAGGCTTTCTTTTCAGCGAGTTTAAAGTTGTTCAAAGCTGCTTTGGATAGATTTGGATAGATAGATAGATTTCCACTCATACGAGCTTCTACTTGGAGCTTTCTCTGAAAGGCGAATGCTTTGTTGTGTAGTTCTATCACTGACCTTAGCATTTGTCCTTATTGCTATGTGGAACGGCACCATAAAGGGTGCAATTACAAAGTGTAGAAACCCTTTATACAAGTAAGTACCCATAACTTTTCAAACTATAAATTTTTATTATTATATTTAAATGTATCTTTGGGTTATATCATTCTACTTGGAAAAGCTTTTGAAATGGAAACCCTTTGTTTTAGAGTTCTGCAAAACAAAGGGACAAAACAAAAAAAATCATTTAAAAATTTAAACAAACCTGTTAAATTAAAATTGTATTTGTCACGTTCACAAACATACACAGTATGATATGAAGTGAAATGCTTATATGACTGGTCTAAAGTGGAAAGATAGATTAGAATAAAAAGAAATTCACTACAATAAAAAGAGAAATTGCTCTGGAAGAACTCAATTAAACTAAAGATAGAATTAGCAATTAATAAATAAATACAATTAAAATGAAATAAAAAAAAATCGAGATATACAAAGTTACAAATCCAATTTTATCAACATAGAATGTAATAAAACATACAGTATAAATTACATATGTGCAAAGTGTAATTGCAAACTGTAAAGTATAAAAAATATAAACCTATAGAAGTGTAAAGATATCGCATGCGGGGATGACAGCAGCAGTATGAAATGAAATGATGCAAGTGTGTGTGTGTGTGTGTGTGTGTGTGTGTGTGTGTGTGTGTGTGTGTGTGTGTGTGTGTGTGTGTGTGTGTGTAGCAGTGTTATTGTTCATATGCGTAAAACAAGAGCAAGTCATGAGCACTAACTTTCAAAAGGTACTTGTTGAAACCTATGTTCTTTTTCCAAGAGTGTAAATCAGTTGAGATATGATTTGGTTAAAAAGTCTAAAAAACATATTTTTAGTAGAATTAGGAGTTAGGTTAGGAGAATAAATAACATTAGATCATTTACATTTGCTCACATTTAAGCTTACGTTTACAGTTGCTTTATGATGTTCTTCATGATTATTATGTATAGGTATATCATAGTCTAACTGAACTGCTGATTGTGCATTTACCATACCAATTACAAAACCTGACACACCTAATTATAATTCTTCCGCAGTACAAGATGTTCTCTTCAGGGGTGTAAAATAACGTAATGGTCATTTGTTTCGCAAGATGGAACCAGATTGCTGATGTGTAGAGTGAAATATAAAACTGTAAATGCTGCCAAAATAATAAAGATTCTGAATTAGATTTTTTTTTTTTTAATGATATCTCCATTTTCCTGCTAGAGAGATGAACATGCTTTGGTTGTGTGTTAGTAGCCACATAGGAAGTAACTATGTCCTGTAGTTAGGTAGAATTTAGAACGTTCTCTGCTGATGTTGTATTTATTCTAACCTTGAGTGGGTGTATGATGACATGCAAGTGAACAGGAGAGAAAAAGTTTTATTGTGTTTGCTTTCTTTTTTTCAACACTGCTGGTAGACCACCAATTAAGCGTCTTATCCATCTGTTTGTATCCCGAAGTAATTGGACGTGTTTGATAGATTTTTCTCAGAGTTCCAAGCACGTCGGATTATTGGATTAACCGTCAGAGACTAACTCTCCGACAGAGGTGCAGTTGTTTCCCATGAAACTAATGATATCAAGTTGGCTAACAAACTCCAATTTGTCAAAATACCCCACTTAGACATGACATTTTTACTATTTAAATTTTACTATTTTGTTACTTCTTACATCTCCAGGGTTGCGGGTTCGATTCCTGCCTTGTGTCTGTCGTTTGGGTCCTAAAATTGGGAATAATTACAATGGTTACCATTGGCCTCCACCGTCCCTCATTGGACTACAGGTATTCCTAGATGAATGGATGGATGGTCATGTTATAGCAGCTGCTGTATTTACAGTTGTTCACTTATTACCTTCTGTTTTCTCTTTATTAATAGTGATTAGTGAATAATTTATTTTTTGAGCTTGTCATGTTTCCAAATAAACTGCAAAGAATGATAGCAAGTCGTGAGAGCAACCTCTATTTTGTCAGCTTTAAAACTGGACTTGGAGGCACCATGACTGTTGCTCTGACACCCTGGAGAACCTCTGAGGATCTCTGATTGGCACTTGATGTTTTTTTCTGTTTCTAAGATACACTGACTTCGTTTTATTCTAAAAATCTCAAAGAACCAATATCTAGTCGGCGGTTTGGAAACCCAAAGCACGCTGTTAGAGAGCTAACGCTTTGTGAGCGAGGAACAAATGCAGGTCAACGTTAAAGCAAACACTGAAGCTCGGGAGTGAATAGAGGTCAGTTAAGTAGTCCCTGTGCAGAAAAAGTGGCCCGACTCGCCTCGGCTGCCAGTGTGACCCACTTCTAGCGAATGGTCTTTTTCATCACCTAGATACACACTGCTCTATCTGATCTTCACTTTTGATTTGGGCGAAACTGAACAAAAATAACATGCACCATTTTTTTAAAGATAGATGCAATTTCTGTTTTGTTTTTTTTCCTTTTCATAAAAATGACATTTTAATTAAGGAAAGAGTGCTGTGCTTATTGTTGCACTTCTTATTTGATTATTTGTCACCTCCCTTCATCATACTGCTGCCATAACTAAAGCATTAAAAGGAAATTGGTTTCATGGACCTTCGACAAAATTAAATATCACTTTTAATAGATTATAAAAGGGGCACAGTCTTCTTTTGAATCATAATCAGTGTCGGTCTTTGTGTGTTTATTCTTATATCCATGCAATCTTAATACTCGATAAATTTCTTTCACTCTGAGTCTTGTTGGATTATGCATTCTGATTGGTTGATTAAACACACAAGTCCCTGGCTGGCTGCAGCGCAGTTGGAGTTTCACCGGGTAGACAAGAAGGTCACCTTAATGTGACTTTGAGTTACAGAGAAGAAAACTCTTACTGTTGTGTGCACGTATGCACTGTAATTGTAGTATAAAGTACGCTGCCTTCTTGGAGAAATGGGTTGGGGGTGTCTTAGGGAGAATCCTTGCAACTTCATTGTTCTGCCAGGGGACACACATGTTGGCAATGACTGGAAAACCTGGAGAACAGTGATCGGGAGGAGCGGCCTGCATGAACGGCGTCTCTGATAGTCACTATGTTCAAACACAAAGTAGTTTATAAGTGTTCTTGGTACCAGAATGCCTTGGCCAGAAGATCAGTGATTGACTTTCTACTGTAGTTGTTTCATCTGATCTGAGGCCATATGTTTTGAGCACTCAAGCAAATAGAGGAGCAGAGTTGTCACCTGATCACCATCTGGTGGTGAGTTGGATCAGGTGGTGGGGAGACTACTGGACAGACCTGGCCAGTTTTCTCCAGACCACAGGACACTCTACCAGCATTTTACTGTCCTGCAGGTGATTGGAGGGGCTGGGAGTGCCATTTCAGTCTACATGTGTTTTTTTTTGCACTTGAAGAAGGCCGGGTGTGTTGTGTGATCGCTTCCCTGAGAGATTTTGTGAGGAGTGCTTCAGGAAAACGGTGTTCACTTACTCATTGTTAAGTCAGGCCTGTTCAATGTGGGCGATATGCTTTGCCGAGGCTGCAGCTTGTCTTCTCTCTTTTCACGAACAGATTTTTCTAGGTGTAGCTGTGATGAGGAAGGAGTCCAGCATAGAGGTCAGGAGGTCACATCACTGCTTTTTTGCAGATGATGTTGTTATTCTGGCGCCATCACAGGAGGGCCTTTAGAATGCACTTTAAGGATTTACAAAAGAGTAAAACAATGGGATGCTTCATTCGGGTGAGAGGAGAACCTATATCAGGTGGAGGAGTTTACGCATGTATCTCAGTGTCTTTTTCAAAAATAACAAGAAAAGGTAGCATGAGGTTGATCACAGGTTGAGTCCAGCTTCTGCAGTGACATGATCGCTGAACCCAATCTTAGTGTTGAAGTGAGAAAAAGCTAATTGACAAGAAATTAAATGTACGCCATTGGACACCATGACACGCACACACACACACACACACACACACACACACACACACACACACACACACACACACACACACACACACACA
>JAQQZT010000002.1:1938430-1956694 GCA_030068275.1 Clarias platycephalus
TATTTTTACTTTACAGCAGTGATTCCGTTAGTGTGTCGCTCAATCGAGTGTCATTAGAGAGATTTCTTGTTTATTTTGCTGATAAAACAGAGTTTTCGTTGTGTGCACGCACATGTGTGTGAAAAGAGTGGAGGAAGGGTAACTGTGTAAGACGAGAAGGGGGAGAGGGGGAGCTTACTTTAGATTCACACACACACACACACACACACACACACACACACACAGCGCCTGCACGCATTAAACAGAAACACTAATCTGTCAGGATTTATTTTGACTTTTTTAAAGCTAAAGTGCAGGTTAATTTGTTTAATTTTTACTTTATATTTTCTGTTAATTATTTTTCTGTTTTTATTTTTTTTGGGCTGTAGAACAAATAATTTTGCATTTCCAGCATTTCTTATGGGAATTCTTCGATTTGGTTTACGAGTGTTTTGGAATACGAGTCCGCTTCCAGAACGATTTATGCTCATAATCCAAGGCTCCACTGTACATACAAACACATATAAGTCACATGCTGTTTATTTATAAATAAAAAAATTGCAATTATTGGCAAATTGCCATTGTGTAAGCGTAAAACATGCTGATATATGGTAATAACAGTGTTGGTTAAACTAACTCAAGTTCATCATACTGATTATTTTCCTCTAACAGTATTAATCATTCCAAATGAAATAAAATTCCATCTGCCGTTTCTGCATACTCATAGGCAACTTTTTCACCACAGGATACTTTTCAGTAATTCCTTTTTGAAATGAAAGACAGTTTCTATTCACAAACCACAAACTGTCCCGAAATAATTGTTAATATGCACTGGCTGTGCCGTTCTCTTGTGCACTTCCTTCCCTTAATGAGGTGTATATACTCACTCTAAATGTGCAACCTCGACAAAAAAAACCACAGGTGCTTTTTCGGGTTTTTCTGCCTGTGGTGATGGAGGACCTTTTAATCTAAATTTAGTTGAGGCATCTTGCCCTTAGCCGGGTTGCAGCAGGACTACAAATCTTAACCAATCACCTCCTCAAACATTTCTCTCAGTGGCCTAAGGGATAGACAGGAGAGAAGGAGGAGGTGGGCTTCCGTTCTTCCTGAGTGAGTCTTGGGCATCTGCTCCGGCCATCTGGGCTTTCAGCAAAGTGTAAGAGAAAGAGAGTGAGAATCGCCAAAGAGCAGAAAAGAGAAAATGTTTGCTCTTGCAGATGCTTAGGATTTCAGTCCTGCTCTTTAATGCCCTCTGAATCATAAATGTCACATTTTCCACTCAAGCAGGCACGGCTCTGAGAATAGTATTCATTTAAAAGACGGAAAGGCGAAAGCGAATTCTTCAGTTCCCAATACGATTCGGAGCACTTAAGCGATTCAGAGCCTGGCATCAAAGTGCGTCAAAGTTAACGCTCAGGATCGAGTGTGTGGAAATGAGTCATGACAGACTCAGAGCAAAAAAGCAAATGCTCGCTAATATCCGGGCATCTTTCAAGCTTTGTTTAATATGATCACAGCACAAGCTGGCTTATTGTCGTGCCTGACGCTCTGGCAGGCTTTTCTCCGACGAGACGAGACGTGCATCAAATGCCGTCTATTTTTCCTTTTCCGTTTCTGTCTCCCTTTTGCATAAATAACATCCATCTGGCTTCATGATTCATCAAAGATTTTTGCAATTTGATCTAACTTTAAGTCTCTCTCTCTCTCTCTCTATATATATATATATATAGATAGATAGATATATCTAGCAAACAAATTACAATAATGACATCTTTCAGAATCAGACTTAAAAAAATAAGAAAGTAAAATGGACCCTTGATGAAGAACACGCAGAAGATGAGCCTTGATGAAACAATTGTTATTTATTTATTTTTAGAAGGAGTCTCCAATGTCAGTCCTTAATGTCTGTAGTTAAGAGCTGAAACATCGGTGCGGTATAAGAGAAATAAAACACTGCTGTTATTTAGAGTGGTAACAGTAACTTGGCTTAATCACACCACCATGTTGTTGATTATTTTACGAGAACCGCATGACTTTTCTTAAACTGTAATTAAATTTTTTTTTTATACTTGGTCATCTTCCAGTCATCAAAGTCTATTACGTAGACAACCCAGAACAGCAAGCAAACAAACAAACAAACAAACAATGCCCAATGAGGTGTTCATCAGCAGCCTACAAACAAATGACAGTAATGGATCTTCCTGGGCCGAAGGGGGAAAAATAGCTTAAAGTCAAAGCATGGAGAGGAAGTGATCAAATGTGGCCTTGAACCAAATGCCACTGCACCCAGCCTTTGAGCCGGCATTGATCCGGGGGCAGGCGCAGTCGAGCGATGAATAATTTATATCTGCTTTTGTTTGGTTTGTTTTAAGGTCCAAAAAGATAGAAATGTGGCCATCAGTGTGATGTGTGACACAGACTCGCATGGCGTGCATGACTTTCATCTTCATGCACTCTAATTGGCAGGATAACACAAAGCTTCTCCAGCGAGAAATCCCTGCGAGACGCGGCGCACACAGTGAGTTGTCCGATTCCTGCAGAAGTGACGAAGCTTGAAGAAGAAACGGCGTAAAGGAGTTCGGGGGATTAATAAGCGAGCGTGTTCTCAGAGAGAAGCTACTCGCTGGAGTTTCTACATTTATTCAGTACACCAGTGGTATTTTATTATCGTATAACTTAAACAACGGGGACCTCAGGGAGCGGTTCTAACACATCCCTGTTCCGCTGTGATGCAGTTTTCCATCCCAGACTACAAGCACAGATATTTTCCCTCGTGTTCAGTGCAGGGGAGGAAGACAGAATTGTGTTTACAGCAGATTTAACAGCACAGAGAATCACTTGCTAATTACTCAACTTATAACTCGAGACAGTTAAGAGAAATAAAACATTTTACAGTGTGGAAAATACTCAAACTTCACAGCAATGAGAGCAATCACATTCATCCATTAAGTACGTGACAGAATTCTGCTGATTATTTTGTGATCATTATTTTTTTATTAACCTACTGTTAAACCAAGGTTTTTCAACCAGCGGTAGTGTTAGAGGAAGTTCAAATAGTGACTGAGTGAAATATCAATATCTTATTAGATAAGTAAAGAAAGAAAGAAAAACTTATGTCTACAAAAAACCAGGGCGGGAATGAGGACATGGAGTGGGCTCAAAGAGTAAAGATGAATCATTTAATTCATCAGCGAAGTACAACACAAAACCAATGCAATAGATATTAATGTAGTTTTTCAGGTTCAAACATGATTGCTTGTGATTAAGGGTGATAAGACACCTTAGTTGAAGCAATGAGTTAAGGAAGAGTGGGTGGGGCCTTAACCTATTTCAGTCATCTCTACCACTTGGTTGAGGTATGCTACTGTATGCACAAAATAAGGGTCCACTAGATGTCTAGTATGCTTTTTTAATAGCTTTGTTGCATCCTACAAGAAAACATTTGTACTGTTGCACTACCAAACAAAAGATTTTTTTTTTTTCTGATTTATTTTTCAATATATTAATATTAATACCATAAATGTAAATCTCAACCAATTTTAATACTGGATGTCGTTAAATTGACCAATAATTGCTGTTATTATTGCTCTAAGAAAATAAAATATGAAATTAGGATGTTAATGGATTAATGGAAAATGGTTATTATTATTATTATTATTATTATACGTGGAGCTTACAACTGGTTATGAACACCAGAAACTTTCCCTGCACAAATATTGATGTAATTGAATATTCCACTGTGCGTCGTTGCCCAAAGAATTAAACCGAGCATGTATTCATGTGCTCGTCACTCGATCTAAGCTGTGGTGTTTGAGAGCTGATATGGCCAGCTCAAGGTCAGCTCTAAAGAACAAAAATACGACTTCTTCTTACAGCTTTCCCATCACTGTTAGCAATGTTGATGAATACTAAACCGTGTATTTCCATCGTCTGTTTTTAAACCGAACCACAACACATCCTTTGCTCTACATATTCAACTTGTCAGATGGAATTACAGCGCCGTATTAATAGAAGGAAAAGGCAGCGTAGGTGTGTCGCTCGCAATCACGTACGGAATTGGAGCACAAGTGCATTCACTCCATCTCGCGCCCACACATTTAACATCCCGATGCGTACATCACCCGCGCAGTCTTGTTGGCATTCATTAAACACATTTTTCTCAGAATTAACTGCACTGACTGCTCTCTCTCTCTCTCTCTCTCTCTCTCTCTCTCCATATTTCTCTCTTGACGCACAGAGGAGCCATGAGTGCCTCAGTTTAAAATTCACATCATGCCAGACGACCACCTGGATCGAAATCAAATCATATTTTTCAATATCTGACCACCTCCAGTACTCCGAGCTGGAGGACGAATCTCAAAGCTACTCGACATCCAATTAAGCGAGCTGAAAAGCCCCTTTTTTTCCCCTTTTCTTTCTTTTTTTTTTCCATCTTTCCTGTTGGGGTCATTTCCGACAGATATTTTTATTTGATAAAATTGTTAAAACCAATAAATAGCATTCTTTTAAAAGAAAAAAATCCTTTTTATAATTATGTAAATTGCATGAAAATGTGAAAAAATTAGTGCATCATGATCCATTCGTGTAAAAATAATGAATCCTGTGTACTGTACCAACCCATGTGACAGAAACCTACATACAAAAATAAAATAAAATACAGCTCTCTTGACTGTTACTGTCAACTTTGATGTTGTTTTTGGCATGACAGATATTCGTTGTATCATCATGTGACTATTATGTCAGTTGTTTAACAAAGAAGAGTTGACATAAGATCATCAAAGGCATTCATGTTTCATTACAGTGTCATAACATAGTCACAAGTATTCAGAAAATGCTAAATAAAAATACATGTACTTTAGAGTCGGAGATAACATTTGTCATACTGCATTATAGTTATTAGCACAACAAGTCACTAGGCATGACATTTGCATGACGTAAGTCAGCCATAAAGGTGTTATTTTATGTTTTGATCTAAATAAATAAAAAATATGTTACTTGTCTCAAGTGTGTAAATCAGGCTTTATGTCAGATCATGTCTACCAATCCTTGGTTTATAAATTTAATTGCAAGTTTATGTCAATTGTCATGACCAACATACAGTAAAGTAATGCATTTAGGTGTCATGTAGACTTATAAGCACCACTCGTCCACATGGATGGGCTATTTCTGTCACATCCTTACCAGGATTTAGCAAAACAGAAATAAACTGAGGTATGAAACCCTGTAAATTGTTATGTTGATAAAAATCCATCTTGCACCAATTGGTAAATACATCAAATGCTTTATATTAGGTAATACCTACAGTAGTATTAAAATTTGTGTAAGTAATAAAATCATAAAAGTCATAAAATGCTTATGTACATGTTATGTAGCCTTATAACATCATTAAAATCCAGGAACAAAGAACATACAAAGTGTTATGTACATTACATTTGACATGAACTTGTTGTATGTATATGTTGTGATACTTATTCAAGTATTCATGCAGGTTTATGTCAGTAACAATACAAACCTCATGTAGGTGTTATGTAGCCTTATAAGCGCTACTCTAATTCAGGGTCAGAGAAAATACAGCTGTTATATCAAAAGTAACAAAAACTTGCTTTATATCAGGTTGAGTACTAATGGAATAGTTATGGAGATTTATCAGTCACCATGAAATGTTTACGTAGGTGTTATGTAGCCTTATAAGCACTGCATCTAATTAGATGACCTAGATTATGCATTGTTTATATTATAATTGAACAGAACTGGGCTTACTGTATAAGATGAAATGTTGAATTGAAATACTTACTGAATTGAAATAATTGAAATAGGCATTACATACAGTATGAATTCTTATGTAGGTGTTATGTAGCTTTATAAAGACTACTCTAACTCAGAGACAGAGATAGTATAGCTGTTATTTTCATTACAACTGACTATTAAATCGTACCTATTTGAGTATCTATACGTATATACTGTAGGTACGTGATACCTATAAATATCAGCTGTAATGAAATACTTAAGTGGGTGTTATGTAGCCTTACTGTATAAGCACTACTGTAATTCATCTGAAAATATAAGCAGATTAATGTCCATTGTCATGAAATGATTATACAAGTGTTATATAGTCTGATTAAGGGACGGATATAATATAGAGTATGCATTATGCAGATCACAAAAATCAGCCTTACTCTTTTCAGCTTGATGTCAGGTACAATGAAATACTTCTTATAAGTCTTTTAAGCACTACTTATAGTGTTATATAGGGGCTACAGCTAAAAATGACAAAAGTTAGCTTTGTATCAAGTGGTACCTGTTAGAGTATTTAAGCAGGTTAATGTCATTTTTCATGGAATGATTATGCAGGTGTTATGTAGCCTTACAACTATTACCTGAAACAACCCAGTGGTGTTGATGGCTGTGCCTTTGCTATGTTACTGCCTGTATTTCTGGCTCTGAGCTGTCTGTCATGTTGTAGTGTTGACAGTCGAGTCGTTTATCAGTGACAGTGACACTGAAGTAGGAGAGACATCAGTGTTTTCTATAAATAGCCACACAAACACACACTCACACAAACACACTCACACACACACGAGCAGATGACATAATGCCAGCTCCACGTCTGCGGCAGTTTGATAAGAGGCGTTTTCTCTCTTCACCCTCTGAAAGGCCACATTATGACCACGGCGGGACATGACGATGGCCCGCGGCCTCGTTATCCCGTCTGTCCGTCGTCGTCCCATCAGCCGCGCCCAGGGGCCGAGAGTCGCTCGCTCGGATGCGTTTCTGCAGATTTATAATCCGGCACCGCGCTGGCATCCAAGGCTAGGAATTACATATGTCGACAATGGGAGCAGCTCTTGCTCACAACGAGGTAAAGGTCATCATTCAGATGCTCTGGCTTTGTTCAGGGATCCTTACAGACAAACAGCAGATTAACATCCCTCGCGCATCCCGCTGCCTAATGCGCCTTCCATCATAACCAGGCAGCGTGCTCCGATTATAAAACGCACCGGTGCATGTCACTGACTGTTGCAGACGCAGACATGACAAGCATCCTGACACACACTGATGCTTCTTTTGGGTCATCAGCTTTATTAGACTCTGTTGGACAAACATTATATTATGACCCTGATTCGGTGACTTGCTTCATTATTCAATTACATTATTATTATTGTTTTTTAATTTACGAAAATAAATATTTCAGGTGTATATATCAGTCTCCGGTCCTTAATGTCAGTGTGCTACAGAGAGCAACAGAGTCAGACTAATTTACCACGCCTAATTCCCCAGTTCATACTTTCTGTAGCTGATCCAACCATCCATCCAGAATAGATCCATAATATAATATCCAATACAATATCTGTACAATCATATTTATTTTTTATACTTTCTTTTATCCTTTTCTTCTTTCAGAATTGTTAAATAATAATACAGTGAGATTTATCTCCTCACATAATAACTGAGCTTTCAAATGATATTCCACTGAAATCCTTCTCATATCTGGGTGATATTTACAATAAGTAGAAATTAGATTAATTCAAGGGGAATAAAGCTCTGAATATTTTTAAATATCATAACTAACAGCGAAACTGTGTAAGTAAATAGATGAACAGCGTGAATGACTCATCCAATGAGTAAATTCTTGACTACATTTTAAAAAGTGGGGAAGCAGGGAAGGAACAAAGGATGAAAGAAAGATTAATAAAATAAAGAATTTGGTGGAAAGTAAGAAAGAAAGAAAGAAAGAAAGAAAGAAAGAAAGAAAGAAAGAAAGAAAGAAAGAAAACTAAAGATTATGCCTTTACTACCCCTTGTGGAAGCACGTTCATAAGTCGGATTTGTTCTTAAGTTCAATAAAGTGAGTCTCATACACCTTTGACACAAATATTAAATGTAAATCATTCCAATCCACGTGACTAAATCTGTCCCCTTTCCCCACACTGACATCATGTGGCCGAAAAGACCGTAACCATGCCTAAGGAAATGAATCTCACAGTGTTGTTTCTGTACCTTTAAATCGAGAGGGGAATCAGAAAGAGGATGGGTTTCCACTGTATTGGACTGTGAACTCTGTTTTGTTGAGAATTTTGCAAAACGATTTACAGGACAGTCATTTTCTATCATCATGCTTCCAGATTAATTCATTTAAACCAGTGAGACCAGGAGACTCAATTCTCCCCCCACGCACACACATACACACACATACAATATACCAGACGTTGCATATTTTATACACAGTCACTTACACACTGAAAATATGTATATAACTGTAAATATTGATATCTGGTGCACTGCAGTGTCTATTTTTTGTACAATACACGTGAGCTAATTCTGCGATTGAACCGGACGTAGAACCGCGGAAATACGTAACTTGAATGTTCATAAGTCAGGGACTACCTGTATATATGTATATAGTTATTAATGATATTTTGTTTATTGTTTACATTAATGTCTTGTTTAAAATAAACATGCAGGTTAAACACTGTTGAACTAATATATTGGATGGATGGAGGCAATAAACTGTAACTTTAATACTTTAATTAGTCACAGTGGTGAGAGATAGTGTATGTTTTAATTCCTCAACAGTACAGTAAGCTTTCTTCACTGTATAATATTTGCTCTTTACTTTAGGTTTAATAATGGTGATAGAACCGTACTCTGCACTGCTGACTCGACTGAAATGGCCAAGACCAGCTAATTAGTTCACCCAATTCCCATATAAAATGGAAAACAAATACAGGCTGTCCCTGCAGGACGTCTCCTCACATAGGGGAAATTAACATAATTACGCAATTCCATGCATAACACCAGATGTGTTAACACAACCTCATGATGAGGGGGAGAGACAACTCCTCGTGTGTTTACAGAGTAATATTTTGCTGAAATATTTTATGTATGGAGACTTTTGTGCTATTTTTTTTTCTATTTCTTCTCAGGAGAAGTGACTGAACGCACACTTTGGTAGCGCTTGGAAGATTTGGAAGCTTAACAACCTAAACGGAAGGTTCAAAATGATCACCTTGATCATTGGAATATAAAATGGTACTCGGAGAACAAGGCAAGGCACACATTGGACAGGGTGAAAGTCAAACACTTACACAAACTCACTTATTACAGGCAATTTGGAAACAGCAATTAACCTAATCTGCACGTTTTTGGACTGTGGGAGGAAACTGGATGACTCAGTGGAAACCCACCAAGCAAGCACAGGGAGAACATGCACATTCCATGCACACAGACCTGAAGATGGGACGTAGAAGAATATGGGAACCTTCGACTCTTGAGATATGTAGCCTCAGCACTTAGGTGACTGCGTCACCAAGCCTCTACTAACTGAACAATTCTGGAAATTATTTAATATTATATTAAACTGTGACGTTAATTTGCCAAGCATCCTAAGCTAATTGTCATTGCAATGCTCAGACAGTGAACATCTCTTCATAATGACCTTCAATGACCACAAATATTGCAAATAAACAAATCCAAACATTGCAGTGGAATTCCATCTACATGCCAACTATCTGTAGAAATATGTATTAAATAATAGCATGCTTTCTCAGCCAGACAGTAGAGCGCCATCGAATCAACTCGTAAATACATATGGTCAGAATTCACCAAAAGAACCCTGCAGTGGAAGTATATAATGCGATGTAAAAAAAGTTATAGTGTGCAAGCCACTCTTAGAAGAAGCATGTCAAGATCAAAGACCAGATGAAAGTCAGGATCAATAAGGATGCTTAGAACCAGCTGGTTTTATTCTTCTTACTAATGTCCTTCATTTTGTCAACCACACTGTTCAAAGCCTTCACACAAGGCATGCAAGCTAAGTTTATTGTGTCCATCACCATCTACTATGGAGGTTTGACCTAGAGTCGTTTGGAGTGCTAGGATTCAGGTTCCTTGCCTTTTTCCATCTCTCTAGTAAATGTCTGGTCTCTAGCAAAGTCCACCTTAAACCTTGACCTCCCACACCAGAATCCGTTTTATTGTCCAAGTATGCCTGAGTGTACAAGGAATTTGGTGCTTGGTGGGTTTCCACCAGGTACTCCGGGTATCCTCCCATTGTGCAAAGACATGAGCATCTTAGCATTATCGGTGTTTGCATTGTAGCATTATCAGTGTTTTTGCCCATTGTGAGTGTGCTAGTGCCCTGTTATGGTTTGGCACCTATACCCAGGGTCTACAATGCCTTGTGCCCTAAGTTTCCTGGTATACCCACTACTCATATAAACAGTGTAAGGAATGGGTGGTTGGATGGTGTTGGTATTGTATGTGGGTATGATATTGTACAACAAACAGTGAAAATAATTTTGCTTGTACGTTTGGCTCCTCCTGGAAATGGGTTGCCACCACTGATTAGCAAACATGGCACAGATTCTATATCAAATCCCCTTCCTGATACAAACCTCCCATTATATTTAGCCTTGGGACTGGCACTAAGGATGCCCGGTATCTGGTGGCTGGGTTTGGGCACCTGGCTGGGAAACAAACCTTGGCCCTCAGCATGGCAAGTGAGAAGCCCACTAGTGAGCCACCATTGACAAAAAAAGATTGTGGATGATTTGAGGGTTATATAATGTTCATATTCTTTGTTGTTATTGAAACAAATATTTCCTGATGCCTCAAAGTTCTGATTCCAATTACGAATTAACAGATGTTGAATAAACATCACAGTTCAGATTTGTCTGACTGGACAAACAGTGTAGGTGTTAGTTAATTACTGTGGATTTTCCTGTTGATTGTACTGCTTGCCAGAGAGTAAAAGTTATTCCTCCCGCCTGTTACCTGATGTGTGACGTGTACAGGCTCTGGAGGGAGAGCAGGTTGGTCCCGATGATGCCCTCTGACGACCTTTGAAGTCTGCACTTGTGCACTTGGGTGGCCAAGCTGAACCAGGCAGTAATTTATGAGCACATTATGGACTCAGTGGCAGCTCCTTGGACAGGTTGAGGATCGTTATTTGGTGGGAAAATAAAATAAATTCCCTACTGTGCTTTCTTAGTGACGGCGGCAACGGTCCTCTCCCACTTCACGTTCTTGCAGATGGTAGTACAGAGGAACTTGAAGGGTTCAGTGCTGGACACAGTGGATCATTAGTTGCGGCAGAGGAGTAGGGTTTTATTAAAGTCCATTGTCATCTTCAGTGTCTTGCTGGTGCCTTGCTCCAGATTGTTGTGTCTGTTTCGCAAAGACAGCCAGTTTCCTTTTCTCCCAGAACATCACCTAGAATTAAGGGGGAACTGTTTCCTTTGTTTTTGGTGCTACATAAAAAAAAAAACCTGCTTTAGGGAGTGGGTTTTGTTTTCAACTGTGCCCTAAGACTTCATCTTTTAATTAAGAGCCCTTCACTTGCCCAAAGCTCTGAGAAATCAATTTGGTGCGGCAGAGCCTTGAGCAGGGCATAGATAGACACGGAGATAGATTTTGATAAACATTTCCCTCTGAAGTGAGATGATTGTGGATGGTGTTATCTATTTATAGGAAAGACATGGAGAGTCTAAAAAGTATTCTGGTCATGAATTGTACTTGCAGATATGTTGGAAAAAGCCTGGAATAGATAAAGCACCATGAGAAAATAATGTTTTATGTGAAGCCCTCTATTGGTTTTGAAGTATTTGTATTCGTGCACACTCGGGAACACTATGAAACTTCGGCTGAGTTTAAATAGGAGAGAGCGTCAGTGCTGCCTTTAGGATATTGGCTGGGACTAAATGTTGAAATGTAATATCTGTCTATAGGTACTTAAAAATAAATACGCTTTGCCATGGCTGGAAGGAAAACACATTCCAAAAGTTTATAAAGCATACAAGCTTAAATCTTTAGCAAGACAACAACCTCTTGGACATTAAAAAAAAAAAGTCAAGGAGTGAGTTCACAATAAGTCAGGCCTAACTTGTAGCAGAGAGAAAACAGGGTTTGGAAATTTAATAGACTTTAATAATGAGGATGAACCCTTGAACCCGTTGTCTTTTTCATATTGTCTCTTGAGTTCACTACATTTGCATTTGACATGGTCCTGTTTCTGCCAAGGTCCTGTCCTGGTGTGTTCCAAAACCGAATTTTCTGTTTATCTTGATTATTTTGTCTTGTTTTGTCTTGTTTAGTTATGAAGAATGTTCTATACACATTTCGACCAGTCTCCAACTACCACATCTTACAGAAGATTTCATAACTAGAAGGAACTAGAAATTGCAAGTCACAGCTCCACAAATGAAACAGTTTTTCTTTCAACTGTCACTGAATATCTCAAATTTATGACTTTATCTTGCTCGACTGGGTTACTGCAGTCTTCTTCTTCTTTTCTGAATTAATATTACAAAACTGCAACTTTTTAGAGCCCAATAAGTGGATGCACAAAGTCACAATTGCAGATAAAAAGTTGCTGTAGCAAGATAAATAGTTGTAGTTGTATGATATCATTGTTTAAGACACACAGGGACGAAATTGATGAGACTCTTAGCTGCAGTAAAGCATTTGAACGGTGCAAACATTTTAAGTGCAAACATCTGTAAATTACGATCCAGCGCCAAGTCGTTCAGTCGTACCTGTGAACGTTCACTGAGTGGAACGCCTGATCCTTAAAAATCTGCTAACTTGAAGGAAGAGACGCATCTGTCTGTGTGAACTGTACACACAATCATTCACAAACACCACTTGCACATTACAGGAACTCGGCTGGGATTTATTGCCACGTCCCCTGTACAGTCCTGACCTCGCTCCAAGACATTTCCACATTGTAAGAGCAATATCTCATTTCCATAATTCTGTTCGTTGTGTTTATTCAATTTTAGTAGTTAAGAATTAAGCATTAAGTTTATTAGTTAAGCATTTATGATAATCGTAAGTTGGCCTGTGACGTCATTCCATAATCGCGTAGATGCATGACTATTGCGCATGGTAGAAGTTAGTTAAGATACGGAAGTTGTGGAGAACACAAGCCTTTGACCGTAGTCTAAAACCGTAATCTAACATAGCAAATAAGTTGCAATTAAGATACAGCAAACAAGTTGTTGTAACCATAGTGGTTATACACAAGAAAACTGTACGAAGTGTTGAACTTTTAATGCTGAAAATAAAACAAGAGACAAAGAATTCCTGGACGTCCGAATCGTGAGTAAACGAGTCCAACAAGAAAGATGCGCGTCAGAACTTGTGGAATAAAATGCTCGTACATGCAAAGTCAAAAGCTTTCTCCGTCGTTCAAGAAGACAAGTGACTTAAGAGTGCACTTTGCCTGCATGTGAATGTGGACGGAAGAACAGTGACTGTTGATATGTAATCGAAACCGAAAGAGGATTTGCCTGCTTTGAAGCCCACCATGGCAGACGGAAATGTAAACGACGCTGCACTTACCGAGTCTGAGCGTGCGAGGGCGCTCACCGACAAAGACTTGGAAGAGAAGCTTCACAAAACGTTAGAAGCCAGAAGAGGCAAGTTGAGTCAATTGAATGCAAAATCCATCGAATTAGAGTTGCTTATGGACAATGCTTGCAATTTGAATGACGTTGAAACTAAGTATCACAAGAACTACAAAAGGCTGTTAGGAGAGTTTATTAAAAGCAATAGGGATGTGCTACTGTACTTAAATGAAGAAGAACATGCACATGATCAGGACGACTGGTGTCTGCCCAAATTGCAGTGCTGCACAAAATTCATGGCAAAAGTGGACTTGTGGATTGAGGAAATTATGAACAGCCTTGAGATGTCTCAAATACTCGCCGACGACATTTCGCCATCGGACAGCGTGTCAATGGTGGCGTCTAAGACACTCGCTTCTACAAGTCTGGAACTGTAGCGACGGCAGTATCCAAAAGGTCCTCACCATCTGCAGCATCCTCAGCTCGTCTTAAAGAAGAAGCTAACAGAGCAGCCTTGCTGGCTAAAAGGCTAAAATGGAAAGTCTGGAAATCAAAACGGCGCTTTTATTTGTGGCTTTAAAGGAGTTCCAGAAAGCCTAGAGGGTCTGGGTTCAATTCTGTGTGCATGGAGTTTGCATGTTCTCCCATGCTTGGTAAGTTTCCTAACCCTATCCCTAACCCGGGTACTCTGGGTTCCTCGCTGGTAGTGTGTGAATGAGTATATGGGTGTGTGTCCCCTGCAATGGATTGGCACCCTAAGTCTCCTGAGATAGGCTCCAGGACCCCCGGCGAGCCTGTATACAGTACATGATTAAGCAGTATAGGTGGAGAGAGTGAGAGTGAATGAGTGAGTGAGTGAGTGAGCTTGAAAAAATTAAGAAAGAAACTTACTTAGATCTCAACAGAGAAAAGAGGAATTAGGAAATACCCCAGGTCAGGCACAGAGGCACTTCTTGAGATTTCCAAAACCAAACAAAGTTGTGCTTGTCACAGTCTGAACCAGGAATTCACATCAAAAGCTTTGATTAAAAACTTGTTAACTCGATCAAGCGTATGCTGAATTTTCAGAATGACTCTGCAGTGTTTTTTTTTTTTGTTTTGTTTTTTTTGTCTGGGGTGCAATTAATTATGCCTTTGTGCCTTGCGCAGAATGAGATGTGGTCTATACTGTACAGATGAACGGGGTGGACTGAATCAGTTCAGAGATCTGCCATGTCCACTCACTATATCAAGGACTGATTTGTGGAAGTCAGTTATCGGGTTTGTCACAAGCAACTGACTCATCTAAAAATGACACAAAATGTTTCACATGGATCTCTAAAGCAGACGCTAAATTAGTAGCCAAGAATTTTAAAGCAACAACTTCAAACTTCCAAGGTCTTGACTGTTGGATTCCATCAGCAAGCTCCTCTAGACAGTCCAAATCAGAGTTTTTTTTCTTTTTTCTTTTTTAGCTTGGCAGTCATTAGAGTCGCGACGGTCATTAGTGAATGCCCTTGCCAAGCCAACATCACCCTGATACCCGCTAATGATCCGATCAGCAAGGCCCACGGTGCCAAGCCCTGTGACAGAACCTTCCAGACACCACCGCATCAGCTCAGAAATGCTGAAAACCAGCATGGACAGGAGAGTAAGAGTTGATTGATTATGTTAGCCTCTTAATGGACATTCTGAAAATATGCCTGCAAGCTCGCTGTCTAGCCAGTTAAGATCTCACATCCTGGAAACACATTAAGCATTTAACACTGTGTGAGTTTGTTTAGGGGAAGAGTGGTTCAGCAGTTGGAAACTTTCTTTATCTGTACAGAAAATTTAAGCAAAGGCAATGACAGTTTTGTGTGTGTGTGACCTTGTCGATGTTGCTTTGATTAATAACTTGTTAACTCGATCAAGCGTATGTTGAATTTTCAGAATGACTCTGCAAGTTTTTTTTTTTTTTTTTTTTCCCAGAGTGCAATTATGCCCTTGTGGCTTGTGCAGAATACGATGTGGTTTATACAGATGAACGAGGTGGAACTGAATCAGTTCAAAGAGCTGAGATGTCAAGATGGAATTTCATGACATTAATTGATACCATATGTATTCACCAGAAGCTTCTTTTTTTATTCATGCAGTTTTTATCCACATACTGTGAATATGAAGGAGTATTTGCATTAAAAATGCATTTGAAAAATGTCAGAAAGTATTAGATGGGTTTTAACCCCACAAGTTAAAACAGAAAACAACTTCATAGATAGACAGATCTTTAAATGCAAAACAAAGCACTGGGCCATTCGTTCCTAAAAGACAGAGGAAGACCAAATCACTAACCGTGTCTAACTTATGAACTGATTTTTTTTCTTTTTGCGCTACTTGCTAAGATGTTCCTTAGCTTGATACCATTTCACCACATTATGCTGATGATGCTCACTTTCTCTGCAGCTCTCACTCATCTTCTATACCGCTTTATCCTGTATTTGGGGTCACAGGGACCTGGAGCCTATCACAGGAGGCTTAGGGAACAAGGCAGGGTACACCCTGGATGTACCCTGCCAATCCATCTGGTGCCAATCCATCACAGGCACACACACACACACACACACACACTGGTCAATTTGGGAACACCAATTAGCCTAACCTGCATATCTTTGGGAGGAAACCGGAGTACCCGGAGAAAACCCACCAAGCACGGGGAGAACATGCAAACTCCACGCACACAGAGACGAGAATCGAGCCTTGCCAGTAATCGAACCCATACCCTGGAGGTGCAAGGCGACAATGCTAACCCACTACACCACCGTACACTACACGCAGCTGTTTTTGTTTAAAATGACCTTTACTTCACCTAAAGGACAAACTGCACCTCCTTGTGGTGAAGCCCATATGGAAGATCATCCAAGCTGAGTGTTGGATGTCAACCTGGATAAAACCTAATGAAAATACGAGATATTTAACTGAGTCGTGATTAGGATGTGACATCTGCTTCAGACATGTCCACTCAACCAGTTGTTAAATATTAACATAAAATAATACAGTATAATCTCAGAAGATTTCAAAGTCGTTCTCGTGCACAATCAATCAGGGATATGTCTAACATGCCATCTTTTCCCAGGTGTGCCACCAACAGGACATTGAGACACCATCTGGCATAGCTGGGTACCTCTCCTTTAGGTTGATTTATCCTAATGTAGCGTATGTCCTGTCTCATCTGAGGAAGTAGGAATTCTGTAGGATATCTGTACTTGTACATTTACAGATGACAGACGATAAGTCATTGATCATCTGTAACTGAATATATTCCTAGAATATATCACTTTCCTTCCTGAAAGACAAATAATTGGTTGAAGTGGGACTCGATCTGCAATAACAAAGCTCAGACGTGTTTGTCCTCCTCATTTCCAGGTACCCAGGACACCCAGGACTCGAGGACCTGCTTTTTCAGCACATGTAGAATATGGAACCGTGTTGCCAGCCATGACATTTTTCATTTACAGACAACTGTCTGCTGATCTGTTTTAGACGCCCGATCGTCCTGCTCAGGTGAGAAGCTGAAGTTCAATTTCATTAATACATCATACAGTGGTTTGCAGGGGTTTACATCATCTTTTACCCAGAGCCAATCCTGGGTGTGTCTGGGTGTGAGGTGGGAACACACCCTGGTTAGAACACCAGCCTGTATCAGGTTCACAATGACGACACTTTCTTAGGTTCTCTTCCCACTTGGTCCTAGCACCTATTATTCCCAGGACTCACTATAAACCCAAACCAGAATAAATCAATCACTGAAGATGGATGGATGAATGAATATTGATTACATACAGAGAGAAAACATTTAAAAACCATTTGGCTTACGGGTTGGCACTGTTGCCACACAGCCCTAGAGTTCGGGCTTCTTGCCTTGCCTCAACTTTGTGTGTCCATGGAGTTTGCATGTTCTCCCCGTGCTTGGTGGGTTTCTTCTGGGTACTCCAGTTTCCTCCCACAGTCCAAAGACATGTAGATTAGGCTAATTGGTGTTTTCAGATTGGCCATAGTGTGTGAGTGTGTGAGCTTGCGCCATGTGATGGGTGTGACCCCATCCAGGGTGTACCCCGTCATGTGAGTTTTATGGAATTTTGGCCTCCTGTGACCCTACACATAATAAACGGTATAGATAAAGGATGGATGGATGGATGGATGGATATTTGTATTAGTGATACAACTAGATATGAGTTAATTGGTCAGGATGGACAAATAACATCTTGTAAATAAATACTGTACTAACAGTAGGTGCAGTCTTGAGTCATCTTTAGTTACTGCCTGCCCCAGGTGATGGAAGGTTAAATTAGTTAGTTTATACATATTTTTTTTAAATTAAGTCAACAATTTCTTTTTTAAATGCTTACAAATAAACATCATAAGGATCAACCCCAATCATCTCTGGTGATGTAGCTGAGAATGAGAATTCACAGTGGGACTTGAGACACCATGAGGACGCTGATGACATTTTTTTCATGTCTGGGTTTTTTTTTTCAGTCACTGCATTTCATTTGGAAATAAAGTTGAATCTAATCTAATCTAATCTAATCTAATCTAATCTAAAGCAGTGGTATGACTCATATTTAAACATTGTAAATTAAGCGTGTACGTGCCAGTTAGAACATGCTAAGGTGCTCCATTTGTCCAATTTTTTGTCAATGGCAATGTGCTATAGAAATCTAAATTTTAAACATAAAACCTGAAATGAAAATGGAGATTATGACACAGGGGAGCTTTTGATGGACTTTCCCGCAAAATATCAGCAAGACACTAAAATGTGAAGGGGTGGCTTTTATGCCGTTAGACAAAAGGATATTTATTTAGACCTAGTGGGGTTTTGTTTGTCGGAGAAGTAAGGGATGTTAGGGATCGCCTTCTAATCTGTGAAGGAATGCGAGCAGGACCTCGCCTGAATCTGGAGCCGCGGGGGGGGGGGGGGGGG
>JAQQZT010000002.1:1975485-1985668 GCA_030068275.1 Clarias platycephalus
CCCTATTAGTAGAGCTGTGACAATATGTGTGTGTGTGTGTGTGTGTGTGTGTGTGTGTGTGTGTGTGTGTGTGTGCAATCTGACTACATCCCTGCAGATTGGTGGTAAAGAATGTCATTTTCTCTGAGTTGCTGTTCTCCTGCGAGTTCGTTGCGAGTCATCTCCACTAATTTAATAAATCTCTTCTGATGTTATTCCACATTTAATTTTCATTTCGTCTGCATTTCATTTTGTATTTTGATTGGCAAAACACTCTCCACAGTGACATGTTGTTTAACAGATTATTGAGGACTGATTTTTATTAGTACTTGCAAATTGATTGCTATCTGTTTTTTTTTTTTTTCTCTGAACAGCGGAATGGAAAAAGGATAAACAGGATAGAAAATAGGATAATAATGAATAATAAAGAAACATTTATTCCCCACCAAAAAAACAGATTACACACAGTGGTCATTACAGTTATCCTCACTTCCCAGGGTACAATTCGCTGTTTCTGCAACTTTCTGCTGTTCAATTGATTAAGTCGAGTTAAACAAAATGTATTATAGTAGTTGCATGTTGAATAGACCCCCCCCCCCCCCCCCTAAAAAAACATCAGGGTATTATTTAATTCCATAAGTCATTACATGCAAAATGGTTGATCTAGTTGTCGTAATCCATCGAGACAGTGTCTGTAAATATGTTCAGGACTGATGAGCTGCTCGCAGGTGAATCTTGACGTTCACTAATGCCGAGGAAAGTTGGAAGCATCAACCAATAATCAAATCAGTTCTCTAAAATCCCTGCCTGCCATGGATGCAGCATTGTTTTTGGCCTGGAATTGTTGCATCTGTAACAGGACTGTGTATATTGCCTGCACTGTGATTCGCCATACTGTGCTACATGTACTGTACAGTGGTGGCGTTTCCCATGTTTACAATGTGTGCGATCTTAAATTTGCATTTCTCTCCCATTCTTTGCGCTATTCAGTGCTCTGGAACAGATGCGTCTTTTTCTTTTCTGCATCACAATGACATACTCTATTAACAAATTACAGTACAAACAGTAAAAAAGTTGAAATGTGAATCCTGCCCAATCACTTCCAATCAGTCTCCTGCATGCAGTAATGTGTAATTTGTACCATTGTATTTGGTGCATGCCATCCAGACCATGTGCAGCTTTGTGCATTTTCAATTGTTGTCATCAAATCAGTCCTTAGATGAAGTTTTAACCATGAAATACTTACAGAGTACACTGTTACTCTGACAAAATTACTAAGACTGTCTTGTTTGAACACCATGATGCAAGGACTTTTCTTTCTGATGGCATGTTTATTGACTTTAATATCTATTTTTGAGAGATGAACTAAGTATTTTGATCAGGTTACAGACCTTTACAAGTAATCCAATGTGTGGGGCTGGTTGTACTGTTCATATATATTGTTTTTAAACTACATGGTGTATTTTTTTTTTTTTTTTAACCACGTGATGTTCAGAAATCGGTATTTGGTGGACTAACCCTGATTTGCAGTCACAGCTTTCATGCATCTTGGCATGCTCTCCACCAGCCTTTCACATTGCCGTTGGGTGGCTTTATAACACTCTTGGCAGCCCTGTTTTGTTTGATGGCTTGTGACTATCCATCTTCCTCTTGATCTCATTCCAGAGGTTTTCAATGAGGTACAGAGCTGGAGCTTGGGCTGGCCATGACAGGGTCCTGATGTGGCATCCTCCATCCACACCTTGATTGACCTGGCTGTGTGTCATGGAGCACTGTGCTGCTGGAAAAACCATCCCTTTAGAATTTTGGGGACACAGTCAGAGAAGAATGAAAACAACTGTTTTTTCCAGGGTAACCATGTACCTGGCTTGATTCGTGTGACCTTCACAAAGTCAAATCTGCCTGATTCCAGTCTTGCTGAATCTCTTCACTGTCACCTGTAGGCTTCTCCTGGCCTCTGTCTACAGTAACTATAAGATGACAAGGTGTTGGCCAAAGATGAAAATCGGACTAATCAGAGGAGATAATCTTACTCCAGTTTTCTATGGTTCAATTTTTTTGTTTCCCTATTTTTAGGAGACTTTTTTGAACCATGCTCATTATGCATTTCACCCTAGTTTCAGTTGGCCACAATGTTTCAAGGTCACTTGATGTCATCCTTCAGTTGTTGATTGACACTTGAATAAGTTTGCAGTCATCCCTGTCAGTAGAGATTGGTTTTTGCCCTCTCCCAGTCTGTAGCTTTATTGCCCCCGGTGTCTGCTACTTGACCTTGTACTGTTTTTTTATTTTTTTATTTTAGGGATGGTAGCAACCTGATGCTTAAATATACCTTTTCCAGAAAAGCCAGGATTGAACCCTTCTTTTCCTTTCTCGAAACATTTCTTTTCAACTCTTGTCAACTTTTCAATTACCACTGAGGTACTACTAGCACTTTTTTTTTTTTTTTTTTTTGCAATCCAGCTGATTACAGGAAGCAGAGTGGAGATTGATGGCAAGAGGAAAGTGATGACCTCAGCATGATTTTTTTATACCTTTTCTCTTCAAAAATGATTTGATTCAAGTAATCATCTAATCAATACCTCACAAAACAGAATGAGGTGCGCTTGTGTAGGAATTCAACTGACTTTGGAAGTTTAATGGTTGCCATACTTGTAGTGATGGTGATTAAAGAAACATTTGCAGTGGTTTCTTTTTTTTGTCAGAGCTGTACACACACTGATCAGCCATAACATTATAAGCACAGAGAGGAGGAAAAACCGGGCAAACAGCCCGAGGCTGTCAATACTGTCTCCAAGCTCTTGGATCCCAATCCAATCGAGCACTATGGGATGTGCCGGACAAACAATTCCAAACCATGGGGGCACCACCCTGCAACCAAGAACACCCAAAGGATCCGCTGCCAACATACTGGTACCAGACACCAAAGTACCACCTCCCACATGTCTTGTGGAGTCATGTCCCAAGAGGTACCTACCTCAAACCAGCTATACACAGAGCGGTAAAATGATAGAGCTAGAAAATTAAAAAGAGAAATATTGCACAATATATTAAAAAACACTACAATTTTAAAGACCCTCTACAAAACGTCCTGGTGTAACCTAAGCAGATATACTCAGGCATTCTAGCTTGAATCAATTTAAACATCTCTGGCAGTTTCTCCGTTTGCTGAGACCTGATGCTGTGTTGCGTTGGAAAGCAAAGCTTTGTGAAAAAGTGTCGTCAGCCTCTTTTGCCTCAAAGTGCATGTAATCACTTGTCTCCAGCCCATTGATCAACAAAGGAGCTCATGAAGAGTCATGTCTAAGCATAGCTAATTAGGCTAATATAGCTCGTTAGGTCTAATTAAAACTGGAGTGCTGGCAGAGAGTCCAAATTCCCTGCAAGTTGAATGCAGCTCTGTGAGCGAAGCATTAAGCCCCAGCTGTGTTGATGGGCATCGTGAGTTACAGGACAGCTAAAGCCTGATGTGTTTAAAAGTTGACATTGCTCTGCTTTAGATCTGAGGGGTTTTGTATTTTTAAGCTCTTTGATGTGTCTAATGTGATGTAATTGAAGATGATAGATGATCTATTAGAATCACGAATGCTGGGAGAGTGTTGATGCTGGCTCAGGCTTAAAACAAAATGTTTAGTAGAGAAAAAATGAATTTTATACTCTCTATGAACATGAACAAATGAAAATGTTTGATCAAACATAACATAAAGACTGTAGCATATTTAGAAGTTTATATGTTTACAGCCGTAAGACAACTCATTTTTACTAATCCTGCCATATGGCTGTTGATAGAAAAAGAATTTCTAGCCATGTTAATTCAAGAAAACAGATGTTAGGCAACATTTCTAAACAAGAACAGACATAAAAAAGGGTGGGATCACACATTCACTCATTGTCTATGCTGCTTAATCCTGGACCCTATCCCTTAAGACATAGGTCACAAGGCAGGGTACACCCTGGAACAGGGTGCTAATCCATCGCAGGATTCATACACAATGGACAATTTGGGTCTTTGGACTGTTGGAGGAAACCTGAGTGCCCCGAGGAAACCCACCAAGCATGGGGAGAACATGGACAGGAATTGAACCCAGACCATGGAGGTGCAAGGCTTTGAAAATTTGACCAGATGAGTCCAGACGGACCCTATTCCAGAGTGATGGGTGTGTCAGGGTAAGAAGGGAAGTGCATGAAGCGATGCACCCATCATGCACAGTGTCCACTGTACAAGCCTCTGGAGGCAGTGACTCAGCAACGTTATGTGGCAATAAAATGAAGTCCTGGAAGTACTAAATGACCCGGGCTGCATTTCCCAAAAGCATCGTAAGCCTGAGAAGTTCGTAAAAATGATCGTACAACTGATCTTAATATTTCTGTTTCCCAAAAACATCGAACTTAAGTAGCACTTGAAAAACTTCGTAGATCTACGAGTGCTCTGGAGTAATCGTAAAACCTTAAGTGCATCGTAAGGAGACAGAGGTATGAGGGCTAGGGTTAGGGTTAGGGTTAGGGTTAGCTAACCCTGTTGTTCAAGCTAGGGTTTAACCTTGTTCAAGCTAACCCTGGACAACCAGCAAATTGCACCTAAAATGTAATTTTCTTCAAAGTCAGTTTTCATTTTATTTGTACGTACATTTTTATTCATTTCTATTTTCTACTCATTACACAATTCAATATAGAAATAATAACGAATAAAGAAATTAAATAAAAATGACATAAAAAATGTTAAAATGAAAAAAAAAAAAGTACATGGATATGGACATTTCATGTATATGGACATTTCGAGGGTAGTACAAATGTTGTACTTAATAGAAAATATTCAATGTGCTTTAAAGATGACACAAATAAAGGAGGAACTCAAAGAAATGTGTCAAAGACTTATCTTGCATGAAACCCAGCCATGTATTGAACATGTCTTGGTTGATCATCATGACGACTCATCTTAACGTCATTCTCTTCCTCCACCTCTTCATCTTTCTCCCTGATGTCCAAGGGCACTATTGCCCTCACTGCAATGTTGTACAACATTACTGTTATTACAGCACAGCACTTTTGTGGAACAAAGAGAGCTCCACCTCCTCTAAAATAATATTAATTTCCTCTTATTGAAAAATGCCTTTTCTTTGTTTTTTGGTTTCAGCCATTTTGCTAGTGTCTCCACCCCTAGGTATGTGCTTATTAAACTTTTTCTCCTATTAGCAAATGCACATCAGGTGAAGATAATTAGGCTAAACTTTTCAAAAGTAAATGTAAGAGCTTATTTATTTATTTACTTGTTTATTTATTTATTTTTGATGTGAGATAAGCAATTGTTGATAAAAGACATTGATGAATAATTCTACTTAAATAATTAAGGTTTCATATAAATATTGAAAATGATGCTGATGTCATTTCCGGCAAGGACTGTTAGACTTTGTTTTATGCGAAATTGGAGCAAGACAGTGTTTTTACAGAATGACATTTCCAGTTAAATTTATGTTTTTAAACTTGCTCAAGAAGAAATTAGAGGACTTTTTATGTTATTCGAGTTGAATATACATTCACATAAGTAGAAGAAGAAATGGAAATCAAAATTTTAGATGGATTGCTATAACAGCATGTGCAACAATAATGACCCGTTCTACAGCCATGTAGACATTTCAGCACTTTGACCAATGGATAGCGACTCATAAGTAGCATTTAAAGCAGGGCTACGTGCAATTGTGTTAAGTGCATTTTTGGGAAACGCACGTGAAACAATAACGAATGTTCGCAAAATGACTCGTAGAAAACGCTCTTAAGCACTAAGATCAATCGTTATCAGGAAACGCAGCCCAGGTTAACTCTACAATTAAGACAACTATAAACCTCAGTCTTAAAGTTCTTCTGAAAACAGACCTGGTGTTTCAGGGGATTATGTACTTATTACTTAAGATCACAGAATCTAAAACACACCTATAAAAAGTAGTTTTGCTAATATTCTTTCCTTAATTTCTTACATTTCTAAAGGGTACTGAATGGCATGTCTCAACCCAAAAACCACAGCTTGTTAGGAGGAAATATGGATCTTTGGTGCGTTATTGACTTCCTGCATACTTTTCCACTTCCCAACCACTTGTTTATGGAGATTATTCATTTGTGAATTTACAGAGTTTGAGCTACTTTTCAGTAGAAAATAAAATAAAATAATTTACCAACTGAATAAGGGCTTCACCATTAGGGCTTTTCCACAATTCATATCCTTTATACTTTACCATTCAGACATGTTGGTGTGCCCAGATGACCCAACAGTCTCCTATTGCTCCTCATATACAGTATGTACGCCATGCAGAGCGTAAGATTCTGGAGCTTTAACTTATCCAGTCAGCTAGCTGAAGAATTCATCATTTCATTTGATCACATTTGATAAATCCAACTGATGTCGTCTTGAATTGTCGTAAAGATCACATGAGTGTCTCAGCCCTGCCGATGAGATCGATATTAACCTTCAGACAAAATCCTTAGCCTTTTCCATTCTACAGCTTGTTATAGCAGAGCTCTCATGACAGCTTGAATGAATGGAATTCACCTTCAGAAGTGGAAGAAGTCGTCCTCATCCTTTGTTTGCATGTGGATATCAATTTCAGATCTGAAAAAAAATGACACGTGAGGTTATAAAAACAGCCTCATGCAAAATTCATATTTGAGTAAGACATGACGATTTATAATGCAATGAGTGAGGTTTCCTGTGAGACGATGTTGGAGATGTAATCACTTCGCCACACGACTGAACCCCATGCCGTATTCATGAGCCTGCTGCGAGTCGGATAGCCAGACAGAAACCTGTGTGTAGGCTCCACAGTCTGTTGACCATATGTTAGTGTGGAGATTTCCTGTGGAGCAGCTGCAAGAGCGCTCTGCCAGCAGGACACCCAGCTTTCACCAAGTATCGTGTGACACCTCGTATGGCCAGTAATCGTCATGGTGTCCTAACACAATCACCAGCCCACCTCTTCCTTCAACCTTTTTACCCACTCATGAACCACAGAGTATTAAATAAAGCAATTTGCTTTATTTAGGCAAGTTGTGTGATATATCAGTAATATAAAACAACTTGTACAACAAGTACAACTTGTTTTGTACTGTTATCAAAGACAAACTTTTTTATGCCTTTGTTATAAGTTTGTAAAAATGCAGTCGCACAACATGTTCCAAAGGAATCACATGATTTCATCCACTAGCTAGTTAGAAAGTGAAAACAAGCTAAGCAGGGGTGGCACAAGTATGTAAGGCTCTGGGTTACTGACCAGAATGTTGGTGTTTCAAACCTCAAGATGGTCAAACTACCAATGTTGGGCCCTTAACGGTCTCTGCTCCAGGGTTGCTGTATCATGGCTGTCCCTGTGCTCTGATTCCGAGAGGTTTACTTTGTTACTGTACTGTACTTATTTCACATATCTGTATTTTACTTATCATTGGATACTTTTTAACTTTTACTCCACTACATCCAACAAGACATATCTAACGTTCAATTTTACAGGGGTGGTGGTAGCTCAGAGGGCCAGGGCACTGAGTTACTGATCAGAAGGTTGGCGGTTCGAGCCCCAGCTCCATCAGGTTGCCATTGTTGGGCCCTTGAGCGAGGTCATAACCCTATCTGCTGCAGGGGTGCTGTATCATGGCTGACTCTGCGCTGTGATCCCAGTTAGGCGGGGATATGCGAAGAATGGATTTCACTGTGCAGTAATGTATATGTGACAAATAAAGGCTTAACTTAACTTAAAACTTAACTTACACCACTCTCACACTCTTCGCTTTTCTTCCTCAGGGCTCCCTGTTACATCCCCTGCCTGCCTGACCACCATGGGCTCTAGAGCCTTTAGACGTACTGCTCCTCACCTCTGAAATTCTCTCCCCAAAAACATCCGTAACACAGATTCTCCAATCAAATTCATTCTGCTTATCCTACACGATAAGCGCACTCAAATCTCCATTTAAACCTCCTTTTAAATTCATTTAAACAACTTCCAGATTGTCATTTATTTTTAAATCTCTTCTTAAATTAAACACTTTCTCTTTTCATTTAATTTTGTTTTAAACATTTATTACTTAATGTTATCTTTGTTTTCAAAGTCATCTTGTTTTATTGTTTCATTTATCCTTAGTTTGATCTGGAAGGTGACCTTGGATGATCAGAAAGGTGCTTATATAAATGAAATTCATTATTATTATTATTATTATTGTTGTTGTTGTTATTGTTATTATTATTATTATTATTATATCTGTACTTTATACTCCACTACATTTCTGCATGGTGATGCATTACATATTCAGACTGATGTGTAATATTTCAAGAGAGAATATCATTCCACTGGCTATGAATGTGACTCCTTCCTTAATCATGTAGCAGGTGTTTGAACTCCTTTAAAAGCTCAAAAAGCAGAGAGAGAGAGAGAGAGAGGGAGAGGGAGAGAGGGAGAGAGTGTCTCCTTAACTATGACTTTAAGACTACTGTAAGCTAATACAGGCTCGGTGAATTTTATCCTAATGTAGGATTGAAGGTGAGTATTTTTGGGCCTTTTGCTCAAGTACAATTGTAAATCGATGACCTTTACTTTTACTTGAGAAAGATTTTACCTAGAATATCGGTACTTTTACTCAAATACAGGATTTGCTACCTCTACTGACTTCAGATTTCTGATGCTAAGAAAATGATTTCACTCTCCTATAAATTATATGGGACAAATAAACTAAACAATGATCCAAACTGTGAGCTGAGAGCCGTGTAAGAACATTTGACTGGTTCTAACATTAAGTGTTATTTTTACCTCACCGAACTTCGGATGCATATTTTTCCAAATAATGAGAAAAAATAGCAATTTATGATTACACAAATGGAATTCATTAAATAAATGTAATGTGTTTTCCTTGAGCCATGCTCTATACCCAAGCTCATAGTGCTAGTTGCTGTTTACAAGAAACACACAGCATCATCAGACATGCTTCACAATCCACAGGAAAATCAATTTCTCAATATTGTGCTGAACAATGTCATTCAGTTTTGTTTTTTTTATAACATAATTAGTTAATCTTGATGATACAAATAAAGGGCTAAATAGTGCAATTCTTGATTTAGAGTCGGTTTACTCTTACACATTAATGAATATATTATAAAAGTATTATCATTTTATATATACACACTGTATATATATTTAGCTTGTCTAGCTGTATGAAAGAAAAGGCTCTGAAATATTACCAAGGTTAATTTTGGTGTGTCGTTTCATTTGAATGCAAAACACGTTCGAGGAATCAACATTTTATCACTTACTTTATCGGTTTAACAGTCTTCTTTGTTTCAGGTAAACAGGCTGCTTTTTATTTTTCCTCTATGCGTTGGCTTCGAAAAGTACAGAACATCTGTTGTGAAGGACATCGGAGAAGCTTTTTGGGAGACATCCAGCCTCCACGCACACACACACACACACACACACGCACACCTCAGCCTCAGTGGAGCAACAGAACATTTTTACACTTCAGGATTTTCTACAGTACATTTCTGAAAGAGGATGTTGATCCGGCTCACACGTTTTTATGTTGGATACTTACACAGTCAAGTGCTTTAGTTTGTGGCCCTCTTTGCTGTGAAACAGAAAAATCTGTTCAACTCTTAGGAATCCTTTTTTCATAGTAGATGAGGTAAATCACATTAAATGTTCGCGGAAGGTTCAACAGCAACAACAACAACTGAAAGGTGTCGATCTGGAGGGTTGATGGGATAAGTTTGGTGAACTGGTATAATTGGATGCTGCCTTCTCCTCCTCGTATGAGTTTCCTCGGATGTGTTGATGGTGAAGGGACTTCCCGGGGAGTCCTCATGTCTATATTTGCTTCTGTTTCTTCCTTTTAGCTATCCTATCAACTAGTTCTCTCTCTCTCTCTCTCTCTCTCTCTCTCTCTCTCTCTCTCTTTTTTTTTTATCCCCCAAGCTACACATGGCACTCATGTGCTACCCATGCCAGTTCCACCCTGATGCCCTACTTCTCATTACATGGAGACAACTGCCTATTGCTGAAGATGGCCCTCAGTTGGTTTCTTAAAGATACACACAATTACTAAGGAATGGTTCCATTAAAAACCCTGCAAGATGGAGTTTGGACTGCATTTGATGCAAACAATTTGTCACGAACTAACCGGAGATGATCAGAAGACGTAGCTTAGCGGTTAGCCCTTTGTTGCGTGAATGGTAAACCCA
>JAQQZT010000002.1:1985768-1996647 GCA_030068275.1 Clarias platycephalus
TCCTTTTATACTTCCTGGTTCACGACCGCATTATTTCCGGGTCCTAGTGCCGGTCGCGGACCGAGTGTGCATGACACAATTTCAATATAGGGTGGCACTGTGGTTTAATGGGTGGTCCTGTGGCCTTGGACCTACAGAGTCTGGGTTCGATTCCTGTCTGTGAGCATGGAGTTTGTTCTCCCTGTGCTTGATGGGTTTTACTCCATGTGTGTTCACCCTTTGATAAACAACCTGTTCGAGGTGTACCCTGACTTGTACCTGAAGTCTCCTGTCGTAGGCTCCAGTGGCAGGGACAGTCTCCTGAGACAGGAGACTCTGTACAGAATAATGAATAAATGAAGTTGGTACCCTCAAAAAAGTGGACTTTATGCTACCTAAACACATTTCCTGATTTACAATTGCAATTTTGACCCTATAGCACATATTTCTAGAAGGAGTTAACCTAAACCTAAAGTCGTCTCTTAAAGATCACCAGTGACTCAGGGATACTGACATGTAGAATAATTTCATTTTACTTCCTTTTTTTTCTTTTTCTTTTGTCTTGATACTGTTGCCTCTGGCCTGACCATTAGGAAAAAATAAGGTAAACCTATTCATTTCATTTTTGTAAGACTGCTTTGGGAAGACTGCGATATCCAGTGTCCCAGGGTGCTATACAAATGATGTTTAACTGAACTGATTTGAATTGAACTGAGCGCCACAGTGGCTTAGTGATTAGCAGTGATGCCTTACACTTCCAGGGTCTGGGTTCGATTCCAGCCTCTGTGTGCATAGAGTTTGTATGTTCTCTCAGTGCTTGGTGGGTTTCCTCCCACAGTCCAAAGACATGAAAAATGTGTTCTGCTATGGATTGGCACCCTGTTCGGGGTGTACCCCACCTTGTTCCCTAAGTCTCCTGGGATAGGCTCCAGCCCCCCTGTATACAGGAATAAGTGGTATAGACTGAGTGAGTGAGTGAGTGAATTGAACTGAATTGATGATTCCACAGGCATCCATGGACAGGCAGCAAATGAGGTGTGTTCTTTGGGTACAAGTGATGATGCTCTTTCTGTTTTTCCATTAATCAGACTTGCTAACCGTAGGCATCTGTGAGCTCATAATAATAATATAATATAATATTAAAACATTTTTCACATATACCTTACAGCACAGTGAATAATTTTTTTCATATATCCCAGTTAGGGGTCAGAGCTGGGGTCAGCTAGGATACAGCGCTCCCTGGACCAGATAGAATTAAGAGCCTTGATCAAGGGCTCAACAATGGCAACTTGGCGGTGCTGGGGCTCGGACCCCCAACCTTCCAATTAGTAATCCAGTAACCCAGAGTCTTAACCACCTGAGTTGCCCTGAAGTATGTGAAAGAGGGCAGATAGCATTACATCATCTTGTAACACAGTAACATGGTGGCTAGATGAGATTCGTCTCGGGTTACTTTGCTATAACCCTGTTCCCTGAAAAAGCGGGAACGACATGGGAACATCTTTTTGTGTTACGGCACTGGCTAGTGCGGTGGACGTAAATCTAAAGAGCGCATACTGGACACAGTAAGTGAAGCCTTTCCTGCTCCGAAGCTGTAAAAGGCGGAGGACAGAAGGCTTCGAGGAAAACTGGGTACATGGTCGAGAATGGAACTTACGGAAGATAGTTCGGGTGAAGATATATAGCTTTGACTAGCCCAGAGGCAAAGTCTAGGCAGGATGGGTAGACTGACAAAGCCTGCAAATCTCCAATTCTCTTGAAAGAAGTAACCATAAGAACCACCATCTTAAGGGTCAGAGGCCCGACAGGCGCTGACTCTAGTGGTTTGAAAGGGGTGTCAATCAGACCTTGGAGCATAATCACTAAGTCCCAAGAAGGGGGTTGTTACGGCGTCCTGAAACCTGGCAGGAAGTGACCAAACAACTAACATCTTGTTCTCCCTGGCACCCCCAGGGAGAAGACTTTATTCTCAGAAGGAATTGTACGTGCCCCTTCCCGGGGGGTTGCCACCCCAACGGTCCTGGGCGCATGAGCTTCGCGCCTCGCGAGAGCCAGACCTGGTCAGGACTGGGTGGCCGATAGTCCCGACTCTTGAGCACGGCGGGGGACTGTTCATATAGTTTCGCCTCCCAAAACCTAATGGCGACGGAATTAACAGCGTCGCCAAACAGGCTGGAAGGCGAGATGGGGGCATCAAGGAGGAACCCACGATCCTTATCCATGATGCCCGTGAGGTTTAGCCGCAGATGTCTCTCCATGGACACTATGCTCGACGTATCTACAAACGCCCTATCATCAATAGCCCCGACAGTGCTCAAGTCTTTCAGCAGATTAGCCTGGTAAGCCTGCAAAACCGCCATGGTGTGCAGTGGAGCACCAGCCTGACTTGCTGCCTAATAGCTTGTCAGTCTACGCGGCTTGGTGGGGAGTGTGGGCTTTTTCAGGGAGAATGATGTCCCAGGAGAGAGATAGCCCGCAAGCGTCTCTTCTAACTGGGGCATCATCATATAACCCCGCCCCTTCGCATCAACGATATTCTAATAAATCGAAGTTGATGGCACGAAAAACACGGGATGAATAAGGCTTATTCCATGTTTTCCGAGTTAACTCGTCATGGAGGTCGGCAAAAAAAAAGGGAGAGAGAGAGAGCGTAGCTGAGGCTCCTCCCCCACGGCCACCCGACAGAAACCTGTCATCTAATTATGAGCGATTGGGGAAATCTCGCTTCTGTGGCCAGACGATATGCAATCGCTCGATCACACGCATTACTTACCTGCAGTAACTCCTCCATATCCGCAGATGCGAGAGAGTAGGTCTCTCCTGCCCATTCACAAGAAGCACCGAGGTGCGCTTAAGAAGTGGACGGAAAAACTTCCTGATCCAGCGAGAGGGCAAGAGAAAGGGGGAATTCCGTCTCATGTGTGTCTGCCAGATCTGCACGTGAACCCCAGGAATGCACCGCGAAACAAAAAGTGTGGAGATCGCCCTCCGAAAGAGATCTATCATGCAGAGTTAACACTTTTAAACTTGCTTGCACACACACATGCAAACACAATGCCATCCTGAAGACAAAAAGATCTGAGGATGTTTCCGGTTCACTCCTATTTATAACTTGCAGGTGCACTTTATCAGATGACGTCACCTGACCAAGGTTATACATGTATATAGCCAAAATTTGGCGTGTTTGATACACGCATGCTTCACAACCGGTGACACAAAAAGATGTTCCCATAGCGTTTTCACGCAGCATCGAGTGTAGCTTTTGAAAGGGAACTTGATATATCCTCATGATATTGAGGAGCAAAATGATTAAAGATATAGTCATGTAAGTTTCTTATCCAGATGTTTGTGAGTTAGGATTTAGATGTTACTGAGTGGGATGCAGGTGTTGCAGATTTTGTTTCCCTGTATAAGAAAGTAAAAACAAAAGAGAGGGGAATCACAATGAATCAGGATATATTTATTCTATCCAGTTTCATTCAGACTTGTTGTGTTGATTAGTCACCAGACTTTACTGCCAAACAGGACAGCTGTTTAATTTAGTTCAAGAACTCCAGGAAAACAACTCAACAATGTCCAAACTTTTGTGTGTGAGTGTGTGTGTGTGTGTTTGTGTGTGTGTGTGTGTGTGTGTGTTTGTGTGTGTGTGAGTGTGTGTGTCGACTGTGTTCACATGTACAGTCTGTGCAGCTTTGCTTGATGTGCGTCTCCATAATAAACTCACAGTGTTGTCGAGCCTCAGCTGCTCATTAAACGAACAAGTTCACTGGCAGTCCTTACTCACACACTGACAAATCCATGACCCCCTGCTCTTATATTCAGGAAACAAAAGGTCAGAGCTGAAACATGAAGCCTAATGCATGAGCTTGTGTGACAGGAGATGCAGAAAGGAGAGGCATTTTGTACTGGCAAAATGTCAGACAACTTGATTGCGGACTATTTTTTGAAACAGTTTGTCTTTCTTTTCTTTTCTGTTTTTTTTTCCCGTGAATATTTTTGCAAAGAATTTCTGGGTCAAGAAGTTCTGGTGGAAATCTGCTTGATCGTCTGATGATTATCACAGAATATATGACATTCTCATTGCTTTTATGCAAAGTTAGAATTGATGGTCCGAGGGGGAAAAAAGTTAAATTGTGATAAAATGTATTTTTAAAGACCAGCGGTGATCATTGTGGTCCTGTGATTTGTCTTCAAATATGGTTTTCTGATATTTAATATAAGGAACAGCTGTACGGAATAAAATGTATGATGTCATTAATTACTAATTGCATAAAAAAGGTATAATTCTTTACAGGTTGCTCTAGTGTAACTGGAGGGAGATTTCTGGACATGCGCTTATAGGAAAATATTCCGCTTCTTCGATGTTGATGAATTTTCCTGGAGAAACCCCACACCCAGTGTTTTATTCCTTATGCAGCATAATCTGCAATAATTCAGCCATATTCCAGTTGTACATTGAATGTACAGTATAGAAATTATGTTTAAGTCCAGCACACTACACACCTGACCATGAAAAGGTCAATGATATTAAGTAATCATCCCTATCATGTTGACCTTTCACTAAACCATAATGACAGCCATTAACTGAACAAACCACGGACCGCTTTTAAAGGTTACCAGGAGGAAAGAGACACACTCAAATGACGCAAACAATGAACTCACGACGATAGGATCACAACCTTTACACTGAAGAGTCAATATACAGTCTGTCTCTCCGTCTCATTTTTATTTTATTCAAATGCCACCCGTGACATTTTAATGCGCAAGAAGCGGCTTCATACTTCCTGTGGAGGATATAAAGACGTGCTCTGTTGCATTATTATCAGCTAAATAGTTCATGTTGAGTTTAAAGGCTTTTAAGAAAATCATATTCCTGCTCTCTGTTTCCCCCAGATGAGGATGGGTTCCCTGTTGAGTCCGGTTCCTCTCAAGGTTCTTCTTATTGCCGTCTCAGGGAGTTTTTCCTTGCCACTGTCGCCCTCGGCTTGCTCGTCAGGGACAATCTGACCATTTTGATTCATACACATTGACATTCCATACAAACATGAATAATTCTTTTGATTGTGTAAAGCTGCTTTTGCGACAATGTCAATTGTTAAGTGAATTTAAAGGAAAACACGTTCTTCTTGTAAAATCCTCCATCAGAATAAACATAATCAATTTCTTCTTAATTATACAAGGGTAATTATACAATTATACACACTTTATATTAAAGCTTCTCTCGGCCGCACTGTCTTATCAGCGCTTTTTGTTTCAGGCTCCTGTTTCCCCAGTCACTGCTGTGCAGGTGTGTGTGTGTGTGTGTGTGTGTGTGTGTGTGTGTGTGTGTGTGTGTGTGTGAACGTGTTACAGTACATGAGTTCATTTGTAACTGTGGTGCGAGCAAAAATGGACACCCCACTTGTGGTTTGCATGAAATAAGAGAAGAGTGTGGTCTGAGGGAGTACCTGGTGGCGTTATTTATCGAAACTAGAAGTAGAGTGTCAGCACTTTTGTCTTTTTTTTTTCCCAATACCTACAGTACACCGATTACCAAACTCTTACCGTATTGTTGTATCGTACCTCTACCACCCTGACATTACTCCCTGCCAGAAGCAGTAACATTTAAGTGTATTTTTAACAAAAAAAAAAAAAAAAAAATGCACTGTCACAAGTGTATGATGTACAAGTACCTATTAGACCTAACAATGTGGATAACTGTGTTTCGGATACCTGTGACCACAGAACAGCCTGTGGTCTGCAAGAAACCTCACCATATGCAGTGCAGTATCTATTAGAGTGCACTATGTAGTAGTTTAGTGTGCAAGGTTTGGATTTAGCTACTTTTGCAGATTTGCTCCACCGCCTGTATGAGGTTGTTTTGTGTGAATGGTTCATCTTTCCACATCAACACCAGACAAGCAATGAGGCATATTTTGTGCTGTTTTTGTGGAATGAACATGATCTTGATGTATTAGCTTGGGATCATATTCTGTATTGTGGAAAAATGGCTTTAACATAGTATTTCATGGGTGTCAACAAGTCTTCTGTTCTTTCTTTCTTTCTTTCTTTCTTTCTTTCTTTCTTTCTATATTTATTTCTTTATTTCTCACTTTCTTTCTTTAATTACCCGACTTAAGGGCTTATTTAAATACTCTACAGGTTTCGTCTTTAACACAGATTGTTACAGTGATCACTTACCGTATTCCATTAAACATTCATCTGACAAACGGAACCAATTAAACTTCATCTGATTGTCAGTTTTTGGCAGTCTTACACAAATTTAATTCACAGACCTAAATTATCCCAATGACACATCACTAAGAGGCAGTAGGAGATTTACAATGTCATATTGTACACACCATTCAGAAAAAGAAAAAAAAACAAAACATGATATTAATAATAATAGCCAGAATAAGTGACGTACACATAACATCAGCATGTCAGGGTGATGTGTAGGGTTGTAGACAAACACCATGGCCAGGTGGGGCACTGCATAGTGAGAATAACCAGCGTAGTGCTAATTACTAATCCACATTAATTGAAAATGACATAATGTGATGCGCCCATCAGGAAGGTTACAGAAAGCACGTCTAGCAAAAGGTCATAATTAACATAAAACTGTATACATTTTCAAATCCAATATCATTAGCTCACGATGGCTAGTAATGAAATGGATAATTCCAGTATGTCTTCTAGCTGGGCAGATGTCCTGGACACACACTTGTTGACAATCCATACCATTGGACAGTGAGGACTTTAAACTGTTGAAAATTGAAATTCACGAAAAAAAATGACCATTTATCATTCTGTTTCCTGTGCTTCATACCGGAGTGTCACTGGCCACCCCTAGCTACCCCTTAGCTCTACGCATACTGATGAAACACATAAAAAGATTAAACTACAATAAGTTTGGATAATGTTGTAGATTTGCAAACTCAGTTTTGTATTAAAACTGAATTAAAAGCAGAAGAAAAAATAAGGGAAAAAAAATCCAGCACTAACTATCCAGACAAGCCGCACTTAATTCACGAGCAAATATTTAATTTAGTCTCAAAGCATATCTCAGCCTCCTCCTCCCCCGAGATATTATTTATAATTAGAAACTGTTGCTTCAAAAAACGCCTCGAAAAAATTCCCTCCTACCAAATTAAAACATGAAGATAATGACACCTTAACCCTTCTCGTCTTCCTTTAACGGAGATTCATTACGGTATGCAAATGAGCGTGCACCGAGAGACAACTCGCGCTCTGGATGACTGTGTCCCGGTGAAGGCTTCGCTTTCTGATGCTTAATGATGATGAAATGAGAGTCATGATAGTGCTCATCCAATTCAGACAGTGGACACACAGACCCACCCAGTAGAGACTCCCATTCTGTCATGTCAAAACTGCAGATTCTCTCTTTATTTCAGGCTGTAATACAGACCCAGGAATTATGAGGGTGTAGTATCTCTACTGTCTCTACTGTTGGGTGCTGAATACAAATATGAAAAACGTTCAATGATTTTGCAATTCATTTCTGAATATTATAATGGAAAGATGTTAAAATGATTCCAAAAACATTGGTAAATAGATGGGAGAAGCAATAGAGAAATTAATTAAGCCGAAGAAGAAGAAAAAGATAAAAAATAAAAATACATTATCAACTTGTTTACTTTTTGGTTACACAAGCTACATTGAACAGGCTAAAACTAGGAAAAACCGGGTGACGTTCTTTGGTCGAAGGACAAGAACATGATGTGGCCTTTTGCAGTTGTACCTCATGGTTCACCTTTTTCTGAGATACTATTCTGCTCACCACATTTGTACTCACTAAAAAACATAGAGCAAGGGTTACATTTGGCCCATCTTGCCTTTGTCATGGAACTTATGGTATTCACCCTCTCTCCCACTCCATATCCTCTGGAGTTTATTTTAAGTCTGGGAGGTGTTCAAGACATACAGTATGGGGAAATTTCTGCTGAATGAAGACCTAAAAGAGATTGACATTTACAAAAGACTTCAAGCACAATATGGTGATGAAACATTAGAACTAAACGTTTTAAAGAAGGCAGGACGTCTGTGAATGACGATCCTGGCCCAAGTGGCTCAGAGCCCGCTTTAATGCAATGTGATTTTGCATAGCATAGACATTTTTAGCCATTTGCCCTATTCACAGATGAATTTTTGGTACCTCTGGTCAAGAGTCTCTTGCGGGTAAAAATCCAAGTTCCTCAAACAGATTTTAAAATACTCAAACCAGCTTAATTGGCACTTACAACCATGCTAAGTTTAATGTCACTAAGGTAATTAATGCTCAGTGTGTATTTTTTATTTTTTTTTGGTAAAAATCACAATTAGTGTCCATTGCAGGAGTTAGAACCCAGGGAGAGGACATTAGAATAAATACAATGGTAAACACCATTGGCTTCCATGGTCCCTATTTGGACAACAGAGGTTCCTAGATAGATGGATGGATGGATGGATGGATGGAGGGAACAGGCAGCTCAAACCAAGAGGAAACATCAGATTAGCTTGGCAAAGAAAGTACTCAAAGCTCTAGACCGTGCCTAGATGCTACTCAACCTGGGCTAAGCTACGTGGCATAACGTAACGTGACGTAGATTAGCACAGCGCAGGGTAGCATACCACGCAAATAAAGCGGAACATCTGCTTTTCCAACTGCGCACCAAACAGTCATATTTTCATAGAGTGCGCTGGCTTTATTATCGCTCAGGTCAGGGTGAATCACATTGTGTGCGAACTAAGCACGGAGATTGCATCTTTATGCTAAATAATTCATCCTGAATAAAAATTTGCATGCAAACATAATTGGAATCCATCGACTGGGAATATTTTCATGAATTTATAGCGAGTGATATACCTGAAGGATTCCTCGAGCCTGCTCATTCAGCTGTTAAAAAGGATTGAGCTGTGTATGAATTTCCTCTGGATATCCGTGACAGACCTCAGGGGTAAATAAAAAAAAAAAAGAAAAAAAAAGTGTAATAGTATTAATAACATAATAAATATTAAAAAGGACTTGCTATTTTATGACTTAAACTGAGTTACTCTGCTATTGCTAGTGAAAGGTGTAACTTCAGAGGCTAGTTCTGCTCAGACTGAAATGCGAATTGAAACAACGTGTATAACATCCAGGTGGTAATCGGATGTCATGTACCCCGGGCCCCTGGAGACCCCTTCTACAATGGCCTGATAAACGATTTTGGCAGTGCCAGCTTGGAGGAGCGAGGCTCAATTCCTTCGCTCGTGAAGGGAAGGTGCCCGACAGCTATGCAAATCCCCAGTATTCACGCAAGACGGGGTAATTAGCCATAGCAAATTGCTCTTGATGTAAAAGAGAAGGAGAGGAAGAATGAGTGTCATTATTTATGTCTGGGCTCCTCTTCAATTTTCTCTCACTTTATAGTAAACACCAGCCGTAGTTCAGCGTGAACGCTTAGATACACTCAGTATTCATTAGACGAAACATTCTCGCATATAAAACCTGATCTCTCTTCAGGCTAGGGATATTTTAATAATGACTAGCCTGTCTTATATGGCTAGAACATATAGTTATATACCGAGGCATCTAATTAAATAAGTAGACCTAAAATCTCCAACATGTGAGGAATAAAATGGTTCTTGTCATGATGTTAGAGAAAAATAATTATGGTAGGATGAAGCAGAGTTAGTTTTACCACCATGTTTTATCACAACAAATTGCCGACAATTTAAATATTCATTCATTGGAGAATGACACACCATAATTAAAAAGAAATAAAAAAATCTAATTTATAGTTACATTTAATGCTTTGTGAATTCTGTCTACAGTTATAAAGACCTTCACCAGAGTTTTTTTATTTTTTAAAGTACTAGTTACTCTTTTAAAGTTAAAATGAATAAATAAATAAATGATAAATAAATAAATAAAATAATAAAATATTAATTCTGTCATGTCAATTTGTGCCTACGCGTCTACAGTATCTGGAAACAATAAAAAAAAAAATTACAACCTTACCTCTAACTGTTAGAAAGCACTTGCACTGGAGACTCCTTCCTAAATAAATTACTTGTTACTGATAATGTCACAATATCCATTTATGGAAGGAGTCTCTGGTGTTAACATGGTAGGCAAGAGAAATGTTATTATTAAAAACAAATAATAGCTGATTCCATTGATGAATTCATTAAAGCAAGAGTTGCAAAATATAGATTAAACGTGTCTATAAACGAACCGTATTAAATTGAGTAGCACTGATAATGACTGTCGTGCTGTACATGACACCCTGAAAGTTTAGAAATAAAACAAATAATTTTGCACAATGTTTTTGTCGAAGAAACAAGGGGAAAAAAATAGAAATGTCATGAAACATCTCAGAGGCGATTTCAAGCTGGAAATCCACCCCGGCTGAAGTACACCTCTGCCCTACACCTTTCCCTCCTCTTCCTGTTGTTTGTTAAATCCCTTCCGTGTCACGAGAGTACTCTGTAATTGCCGTCTCTCTCTGTTGGTTCGTGATTTAAACCCCTGCCGCGTGCTCTGATGCTGAGTCTTCGATTTTCTCTTGTTTCCTACCGCCTCTGCGATCTGACTGCTCGCACAATTCAATTCAGGCCCTTTGTTTATTTCCCACACTGTTAATGAGGACTACTTCTGAATGGTGACTAATAGAAGATCATAATTCTGCATGGGTTATATTTATACGCTGAGTTGGATGAGATCATTAAGGCTAGAACTGGTGTTTGTTATAAGAATGAGCAGAAAAGAAAAATAGGAAATCGATAAAACATGCAACGTGGGATTGTTTGAGCTATAACTGGTTCTGTCCAATACCATATATATATACATACATACATACAGTATTCGGCCCCCTTGAACTTTTCCACATTTTGTCACATTACAGCCACAAACATGAATCAATGTTATTGGAATTCC
>JAQQZT010000002.1:1996747-2007362 GCA_030068275.1 Clarias platycephalus
AGTTTTCAGATCTTGCCACAGATTCTCGATTGGATTTAGGTCTGGACTTTGACTGGGCCATTCTAACACATGGATATGTTTTGTGTTAAACCATTCCATTGTTGCCCTGGCTTTATGTTTAGGGTCGTTGTCCTGCTGGAAGGTAAACCTCCGCCCCAGTCTCAAGTCTTTTGCAGACTCCAAGAGGTTTCCTCCAAGATTTGTTCCTGAGCCCTTGAGGATGTTTTGTGGAAATGTCTGAGGGCAAGTCAAAACCACACATGTTAAAAAATATACACAGGCATGTACACACGGGGTGGCACAGTGGCCTAGGGCTTAGCACTATCACCTGTCCAGGGTGTACCCCAGGATGTACCCTGCTTTGTCCCTAAAGTCTCCTGGGATATTCTCCAGGCCCCCATGACCTTGAACAGGATAAGCGCTATAGAAGATGGATGAATAAACATAAACATGGTCTGAGAGTGTATGTATTGACATTTATTGAAAGATAAAGCTAGTTCAATGCACAGACCTGCTTCAGCACCATGTTAAGCCCCACCATGCTGACTCCAGCACAGGTATTTAATTTTAATACATCTGTCTGTGGGCTGCTAAATGATTCTAAGCTTGATGAAGCCTTTTTTCTCAAAGGAAATGAAAGTATAGAGTTTATACTAGCAGATCTGAAGTCTTCATAATTGGTTGGTTTTAAATATTAACAGCCTTATCATCGTCCAAGATGCCAGCTCGGCACTGTGTGATATTCGCTCCTCCGCAAACCCTATTGTGTCAGGCTGGATTCTTATTTTATAATAATGCTTTATGATTCAAATTGTCAACTGTGACCTTTACAATGTCCTTTGGGATGCCGGTTTATTAGGAAGGGGTATTTAAGAAACACGGAGTAGATTATCAGAAAAGCATGACGCATCAGTATTGAAATTATGGCGTGCGTCACTGAAATCATAAACTATCATTTTAAAGGTTTGTTTTCTGATAAATATTACAAAGAGATGACAGATAGGGAGGGAAAGTCTGGTTATATATCGGGCAGTCACAAGATGAGTAATACAGAGAAAGTGCATGATGATGCAAGAAGAGTAAATTTAGGGGCTGGTAGACGAAATATGAGATATTCTAGAGCTGCAAGTCATGCATATATGTACAGAGAGAGAGAGAGAGAGAGAGAGAGAGAGAGAGCTATAATAAGGATGTATACAGGGATTTGGGAACTAACTTGTTCATCCATTTATTCATTCTGTATAGCGCTTATCCTGTACAGGGTGACAGGAGGCCTGGAGTGTATCCCCAGAGAATTCAGGTGCAAGGCAGGATACAGGGTGCCAATAAATTGCATGGCACACATATTTAAACACTGTGGGTAATTTGGAAACACCAATTATGCTTTCCTGCATGTCTTTTAAATGTTGGAGGAAACCGGAGTACCTGGAGGAAACACACCAGGGAAGAACATGCAAACTCCACACACACACAGACCCGAGGCCGGACTCAAAGCCTCAACCCTGGAGATGACCAGCCACAGAGCAAACCATTGCGCCACCATGCCACCAGTTTGGGGAATACAGTGGTACCTCGACATGCAAATGCCTCTCGCCTTCATAACAGATAAAATGTGAACACCGAGGTACCACTGTACTGGTGGTGTACTTGGATTCGCATAACAAAATCCACTGTTAAATTCTCAATCCTGATTGGTCAGAAGGTCTTGATTACTTTCCATAAAAGCATCTCTGAATGTGATGAATTTAATACATAATTGTTCAGAGCTCTTCGCAGGCATGTTAATATTAAATGCTGTACAAACAAAATGTTTAAACGTTGATATGATGATGATCAGTACAAAAAATGATGATTTAACATTTGTGGAAGGAGTCTCCAGTGTCAGAGCCTTGTAACAGTGAAAGGTAAAACCAGATTGACCATAGTGCCTCTGTGTGTCTGTGCCCTGCGATGGATTGACACCCTGTTCAGTGTGTACCCTGGGATGTACCTTGCTTTGTCCCCAAAGTCTCCTGGGATGTTCTCCAGGCCCCCATGACCTTGAACAGGATAAGCGCTATAGAAAATGGATGAATAAACATAGACATGGTTTGAGAGTGTATGTATTCACTTTTATTGAAAGATAAAGCTAGTTCAGAGCACAGAGCTGCTTCAGCACCATGTTAAGCCCCACCATGCTGACTCCAGCACAGGTATTTATTGTTAATACATCTGTCTGTGGGCTTGACTAATTCTTGCTTTTTAAAAACAACATATTTTAGTGATGAACAAAAGAAATGTCCCTGGAGAGCAATAAACATGCATACTGTGCCTTATCGATTAGCTTCACAAGCTGGGATGAACATATCACTCATTTATTTTGATAAGAAAAGAGAGACTTCCAAGGTCTGATGGTTCTCTCGGACGGGCGTGATAACGGTCCCGGAAAATAGTTTCTGCTTGTTTGAGAAGTATAGCTCTCTGATGAATACTAAAAAGGAGGGAAAAGCTGAACAAGGGAGCATGCCAACCTGGATTTTATCTACTGTTAAAAATAAATAAATAAATAAATAAATAAATAAAGCTTTGATGGAGTGGATCATATGGCCACAAAGAAGGTTGCAGCAAACAATAAATTACCGCGGATAATGGGACGTCAGTGCAGTTTGCCAAAAACAAATCCGCTGCTTTGCGAAGCATCATTAACTGACAATTGATGAACACTCGATGGTAAATAAGCAGCGGTGAGTGCTGCTACTCATTCCAAGTGTTTGCTCTTTCTCTTCATGCCTCTGTGAAGAGTTTGTGTGTGGACGATTTTTGTTGCCTTTCAAAGTAACTCTGAGAACATTAGCAGCAAATAAACAATGAGGGGGAAAAAAAGGCTTCAATCATCCAATCTGAGCTCGTAAACAAGTTCTGAAATGCTGTATACATAATAATTATCTCTTTTTTGTAATCCAGACACCAAAAAAAAATGCTGTGCCCATGATCAGCATTGAATGGAAAGTAGGATTGTGGTATCAGAATGCGAGGCATTTGGGGACTTTAGGACAAACAGACTAAGGTAGAGACTGAGAAGCAGACGTCTTTATTTGTAACATATACACTACATCATAGTGAATTTATTTATTTACTAAAGGTTATTGATTTACTAGAGGTATTTACACCTGTGCTCTACTATTACTTGCGAATGGAACATGCGGTCAACACGCAGCCACTCCTCATGCTACTCCAATGTTTCCGCAGCGTTTACTTCTGCCTGATGGACGCGAAGTCTCCATAGACACAACATGGTCTGATCCGGGGTTTCATTCACTAATTGTATCTGTCATCCATGTAAACCCTCTGCAGTCTGATCAGGGGTTTCAGTATCTACTGTATGAACTCTGCCTCATGTAGCCATTTTTGCCACGGATGAGGAATGACTGTTTTATTATTATTTTTATTTATTTTTTTCTCCAGCGAGTTAGGAAGTTGGGGTCAGAGTGCAGGTTTAGCCAGGATACAGCACACCCTAGAGCAGACAGGGTTGAGGGCATGGTGGAGCTGTGGCTTGAACCCCAAAACTTCTGACTCAGCGGCCCAAAGTTTTAAACCACCGAGCTAGTAATGGAGGTGGACGGTGAACACTTGTTATATTATCGACTGCCATAACCTTTCTCATGACCAGTGTGGAAAACATCACAAGGAGAGCATGATTTCAGCTTCCCAGCCTGGAAAAAAACTAAGGAACTTAGGCTGCCTAGGTAACAAAGAGGCAACAATGGCGTGAGTGGCAGCTTAAAGATGGATAAATATCCCTTTGAGCAATGTCTGCTTACACACGTTGTTGCGTTCATGGCATTTTCACACAGGTAAGTTAAACTCAAAACACAGTGAAATGTTTGGTGGTTATTGCTAGCAGTGTAGGGATACTGCACCACAGCTAACCTAGCACAACTAACTGATTGCATAGCTTCATAACTAACCAAAGCAATTCTGTTTCACCCGCTTATTTCCTATAGCAATTTTCTTGTACAGGGTTGAGGGAGGCCTGGAGCCTATCCCTGGGGACTTGGGGCACTAGGCAGGGTGCACTCTGAACAGGGTGGAAATCCATCGCAGGACACAAGCATATACACGCTCATTCACAAGCTACAGACAGTTTGAAAACACCAAAGTACCCAAAGAAACCCACCAAGCATGGGGAGGTCAAGCAAACTCCACACACCGATTCGAGGAACCTGGAGGTGCAAGACCACGGTGCTAACCACTGCAACATCGTCCTTCCCAATTCTGTCTCTTTTAGTCATATTAGCTTATGAAATAGTAAAAGAGTCTGTTGTTATGTTGTGCAACGGCATGCAGAAGTGTAGTGAAGTAAAAAGTACAGATATTTGATCTAGGATATAGTGGAGCAAAGCACAAAGTCTCGTCTCATCATCTATACCGCTTAATCCTGTATACAGTACCAGGTCGTGGGGAGCTTGGAGCCTATCCGCGGATATGAGGCGGGGTACATCCTGGACAGGGTGCCAATCCATTGCAGGGCACACACTTCTTCACACACTATGGGAAATTTGGGAACACCAATTAGCCTAATCTCAGGTTCTTCAGGCTGTGGAATGAAACCGGTGTACACGGAGGAAACCCACCAAGCACCGGGAGAACATGCAAGTTTCATGTATACACAGAGGCGGGAATCAAACCCGAACCCTGGAGTTGTAAAATTACAGTGCTAAACACTAAGCTGACGTGCCACCTAGAGTATCCACTAATAAAGCTGCTCAAGGAAAGTACAGATATGTAAAATTTGTGCTTAAGTACAGTAAAAAACATTGATTATAGAAAGAATTATGTAATATAAGAAGAATTAAAGACTTCAGGATATTCTGTTATCATGGTGGAAATAGTGACTCAGCTTCATCGCACCCTACTGTCTTCGGAAGTGTACACAGGTTACACTGCTAACATTAAACAGAATCAGGGCAAAATTAACTCAGTGCTGGAGAAAAAGCATCACAAATCAATGTTCCGCTCACATATTAGCAGGAAAACTGTGCTGAAAAGCATCGAGCGAGTCTCCACTCTAATGAACCGAACTTGTTTCATTTGCGAAACAAGCAGTCGTTATGGGCGAGCAAGGCCACAGGCGCAGATGGCGTCGCCATCTCAGCCTCCACCACAAAGCCGGCCTGTTTACGAGGATGTGAAGCTGGCTGAAGTATCTTGCGCAGCATCTGCCAGTGAGGTCGCACACACAGACTGATTGTTTCATCCATGTCTAATGATTCATTACAGACGTCGCACCTGCTCTCGTACTTTCTTCATCGCCGTTCTCGGTTTCTCGAAGTCGCCCGTCTGGAAGTGCCTCACGCAACCATGTTTTATGACTTAATAACCGAGTGCCTGCTGAAACGGAAAAAATCAATAGCGGAAAAAAAAGAATCCATCGGAATAAAAGTACATATCGAGATAAATATAGCAGGAGGAAAGAAGTCGTCAGGGTTCGTTCACTTCTCGGTGCTGATGCTCGCAATAAGCAATGTGCCTGTTATTGATTTTATAGTAGCACTACATCAACAGAACGTGGGTTGTGATCTTATATGCGTTTCTCCATTTCGCCTGAGCACTTTATCAGTTCTATTGGCAGAAAAACTTTGAAAAAAAAGGTGTTAAAGTCATCAACATGAAATTGCTAAAACAGCTGTCTGAAACTTCATTTATTTTTTTTTCTTCACACAGTTGTGTCCTAACATCTGCACCCCAGAGCGTTCACACTAATTTACACTTCCAGACAATGAGCAACATGTGACCTTAACTGCTTAAAGCGCCGAACAGATTTTTTCCCCATCGTTTGATCCAATTAAATGCTTTTTCACATTGAATGCTCTATCTTGCTCTTTTAGCACACATTTTAACTCTAAATATAGGGTTAGGAACCCTAGGTATTAATGAAATGTACTGTAAAAATCATTCTGGTCAGACAGTAAAAATTAGGTAGACAAAATAACTTAAGGAAATTAATCAACAACCCTTTATTGTACTCACTATATAGTATACTATTAGCACTCTAAAATTTATAATTTTTCTAAAACAGCACATCCTGCCTTGTAACAAATTATTAATTGAACACATTGTATTATCCATGTAAAGTTAAATATGAATGCTGTTAAATAGTAATGTAATGGAATATAATCATTTAGTAGCTACTGTATAAATGCTTTCTTGTCTCTTTCTCTTGAAAGCAATAAGATGGAGAATAAAATTTAGCATAGAAGGGTAAACTTTCTCAGCTATGAAGATGTTGGAAAACTGCTGACTGCTGACCAACTGAACTGGAGACTTCTTCCATAATCATATTAGCAATTACACCCATGAACCCCTTAATATTAAAACCACCTAGACAGTGGGCTCTACTTGTGGCTCCACAGGGCTTCTGTGGTGTGCTGTTGTGGCTATCATTTACATATGATCATTTGGCAGATGCCCTTATCTAGAGCGACTTATATTTTATCTCTGAGCAATTGAGGGTTAAGGGCCTTGCTCAAGGGCAGCTTGGTGGTGCTGGGGTTTGAGCCCAGGACCTTCTGATCTGTAGTCCACTGAACCCCCGGACAGGCTGGCCTTTGGTCTCTGTGGGCATGGGTGAGCTTTGAGTGCCCATGAAATTATTGATCTAGTTTTTGATCAATGTTGTTCATGTCACCTGTCATAATGTTATGACTGATCAGTGTGTAAAAGTTTCTTTTACTTCTTTGTCTATTATTATTATGATTATGATTATGATTATTATTAGTAGTAGTAGTAGAAGTAGTAGTATTAATATATGCTGAATACAAGTCTATGTTAATGAGCTGTTACTATTAAATAAAATAGAACAAGCACACTAACACCAGTCTGTGACTACGGTCATATCTGCAGTTATAGAAAATTACCCAAAACCTTCACACCTCTGTAGGTAAACATGCTGTATATTTTAAAAGCACTGCTTCGTCTTAACGTTAAACTCAGTGTTCTTTCAGGTGTGTGATGCTTTCAGGAAACAGTCTAGCTCGATAGAGAAAGCACAGATGAGAGAATTCATTTCTGTAGTTAGAGACCCGGCATGTGTGTAGAAATGCGTACTGACAGCCGACGACACAGCTGAAAAAGCAGGCCTTTATTTATTTATTTTCTTTTTTTATTTAATTTTTTTTTAACAGTGTTGAAGTCAGTGCAAGTCTGAACGTAGCGTAATGCATTTTACTTTGTGAGCACTGGGGCGGTTAGAGAAGATAACACTCTGCCTATGAAATACCTGTCAGAGAAAAAATGCACTCTTATAATAGACAGCGTGCTCTCACACTATCTTCTGATGGTTGTACAAGTCAATATAAACTATTTTTATATGTGTGTATTCATCTAATTGTATGACTTCTAAGGAAGGATGATATCATGATGACACATGATATCGGGGGACAAGTCATGTGATTGACCCTTTACAACGTATTATTTATTCTGTGAATAGTGTCCACCTTTCTAAATACACAGACAAAGAATCAGTATGATAAATCAGTGTGACTTGGCCAATCCATTTCAAGCTGTTAAAGGAAAACAATCCATGATTGCATGGTGTGATGAGACTGTCATTGTTTCTATACTTCAATTGATTATTTTCCCTTAAAAACACAACCTGCACTGTTTTACTGATTACATTAATGTAATCACTTTGGAAAGGAAACAGACATCATACTACTGTTCGACACATCTTTTAAATGTAGGGTAAACAGCTACATGTTTGACTGCAAAATTAGATAAAATGAGATAATTAACCATTTACCTATCACTCAGGCAAGGTATTGTTTGTATATATATCCATCCATCCATCTAGGAGACTCCGTAGTCCAACTAGGAACTGTGGAGGCATGGTATTTATTTTGTACATATGTACAACTGTGGTAGGACCTTCGGTCAACATTCACATGCTCATTCACACACTACGGGCAATTTGGAAACACCAATTAACTTAATCTGCATGTTTTTGGACTGTGGGAGGAAACCAGAGAACCCAGAGGAAATCCAACCAAGCACAGGGAAAACGACTCCTTCCAGGTCTCATCGGTGTGGCAGCAGCCAGGTATCTACCAGACACTTCCTGCCTAGCGGCTTTCTCAGCTGGGACTGAAAGCCTTGTCGTGGAATTCACAGCAGCCTTTTCTTTTTAGGTGGAAGGGTCACGAAATCTGGCTCTGTTTGATAGAGCTCCAGCCATGAGCTTGCAGCTGTCCTCAGTGTGGCCATTAAAGGCGCATAGTCCCAATGCATAGCAACGCGCCTCTCGCATACCACTCCTTACACTTTTCCATGTCTACCGCGTGGCTTAGTTTGTTGGTTCTCCATCGCTTTCCAGGATTGGAGATTTAGGCGCACGCCACAATATAGAGACAGAGAGAGAGAAATTCAATATGTTCAGAAATCTGTTACATTTAGTACACCTGGTAGTTTCTCATATGTTCGTTTCTCCAATTGGGATTTCTGAACTCTATTGTAACTTGATCAGCCATAGCAAAGTATTATGCCTAGTATTGTGTATGTTCCCCAGGGCAGCTCTGGCCCCTTGGCGCATGTCTCTATAGGACCGCTGGGGCAGTGCTATGGTTTCTGTCACCAGGGCATTAGCTGCAGGTGCTGTGGGTTGCAGAGTAGGGCCTTTGTCTATCTGACATTTTTGTTCCATGGGTACTCATCAGTTGAGATTATGGAAGTTTGGAGAACGGTTTTACAGCCTGTTTACTGGATTATAATTGATAATCAGTGTTATCTAATTCATCTGGTGGTGGTGTTAGTGGTGTGGCTGATTTGAGTGGTCTATCAGTGTATGATTTGTTTGATGCCCGATCAGACTTATAAGTGTAAACATCTACATTTGCTACATTTGAAATATGACATCAAAAACTGAAGTGAAACTAACACTGGTAGGGAAGAGGGCTGTTGTAAACTGAACGTTTTTGGATTGCGCTTAAATGTTCCCTTTCAAAAGCTACATTCGATGTTGCGTGAAAACGCTATGGGAACATCTTTTTGTTTTGCCAGTTGTGAAGCATGTGTGTATCAAACACGCAAAATTTTTGGCTTATATAACCTCGGTCAGGTGATGTAAATTGATGAAGTGCAGCTGCAGGTTATAAATAGGAGTGAACCGGAAACATTCCTCAGATCTTTTTGTCATCAGGACTGCATTGTGTTTGCGTGTGTGTGCAAGCGAGTTTTAAAGTGTTAACTCACCGATATGGCGGAGTTTGTTAGAAGATTTGAACCTCCGCGTGATAGATCTCTTTCGAAGCGCGATCTCCACACGTTTGTTTTGAGCGCTTCGCGCGCGGCTCACATTCTTTAATTCCTAGGGTTAAACAGTACATCTGGCAGATGTGCACGAGATGGAATTCCCCCTTTCTCTTGCGCTCTGGCCGGATCAGGAAGTTTTTCTGTCCACTTCTCAAGCGCGCATCAGCGCTTCTTGTGAATGTGCAGGACAAACCTACTTTCTCGCTTCCGCGGATAAGGAGTTACGGCAGATAAGTAATGCATGCATTTTGCATATCGTCTGAATGCCGAAGCGGGATTTCCCCAAGCGCTCAAAATTAGATGACAGGTTTCTGTCGAGTGGCCGGGGGGCCGAGCTGAAAGTCCTGCTGAAAGACTTGAGCACTGGCGGGGCTCTTGATGATAGGGCGTTCTTGGAATTACGACGAGCCACAGATTTGTCTCTTCGTGCAACAAAGCAGACGGCCTGTGCTATCAGCCGTTCTAGGGCTGCGATGGTTTCCACGTAGAGGCATTTGTGGTTGAATCTCACAGGCATCAAGGATAAGGATCATGTATTCCTCCTTGATGCCCCCATCTCGCCTTCTGGCCTGTTTGGCGACACCGTTAACTCGGTCGCCACTAGTTTTCGGGAGGCGAAACTATATGAACAAGCCTTCGGGAGATTACTTCCCCGCCGTGCTCAAGCATCGGGACTGTCAGCCACCAGTCCCGACCGGGTCTGACTCTCTTAATTATTATTATTATTATTATAATTGAGACTCAACGTCATGAAAAACATGCTCTTTTCTGTTCAGAGGACAACATATTTGGGTGTCATATGGGATTCGATCGCAATGCAGGCACAGCAGTCTCCCGCTCGTGTCGAATCCATTCTCAACACCATCAAGGAAATCAAGCTACAGTAGACCAGAAAGTGACTTCATCACTTTCAGAAATCCTTAGGTCTCATGGCAGTTGCATCCAAGGTGATATCTTTGGGCCTTCTGCAGATGAGAGCATTTCAGTTGTGGCTAAGAACCAGGGGATTTCACTCGAGGGCCAATCCCCAGAGGCAAATAAGGGTTACGCGCCAGGGGCTTCGTACCCTTTCTATGTGGTTCAGACCCCAGTTTCTGACTCTGGGTCCCACTCTAGGTCCGTCCTGTCGTCGCAAGGTGCTAACGACAGACGCTTCCCTCACAGGCTGGGGTTCAGTCTTAGATGCCCGTCCAGCCCAAGGGAACTGGAGAGGTTATCTTCTCGCGTGGCACATCAATTGCTTCGAAATTATGGCTCTATTTCTGGCCCTAAAGCACTTCCTCCAGCAGTTGAGAGGCTACCATGTCCTAGTGCGGGTGGACAACAC
>JAQQZT010000002.1:2023952-2035185 GCA_030068275.1 Clarias platycephalus
CCTCCCCCTCCAACCGAAAGAGAAATGAGACACCCCTACCCCTTCACGTGAACGCGCCAAACGGAGGGGTAGGGCTAAGTGTAGGGGTAAGGGGTAGAATTGGGATTCAGCCTTAATGTCTATTTATTTCATTTCATTTACATGTCATTTATAAATGTTTTGATTGTTTTTATATGCAAAAATATGATTGTCATGTTGGAAATTGGTCATATTGGTAATATTTTTGGGGGGCTGGAACAGATGATTTGCATTTGCATTATTTCATATTTCATATTATTGCACAATATGGAATTTCACCTTAAGAACTCACCTTCAGAATGGATTCAATTTGTATTCCGAGGTACCATTGTATTAACCAGAAGGAATTGCAGGACATGAGAGATGCAATGTAAGGCAATCAGTCGCTTCATCATCAACATACCTGATTAAGCTTATGAGGGTGGGAGGAGACAGCATCCAAAAATACAAATTTGCCCATAAGTCCCCCATATATGCTCTTTTACCCAAGAAAAAATATCCACCAAAGCCTTGACCAAACAAATACGTTTTCAGCCTAGGCTTGAACACTAAGACTGTATCTGAGTTGGAAAGATGCTTCACATTTGTGAGGCTTTGTAAGAGAAAGCACTGAAACCTGATTTCATATTTATTATACAAGGTACCAACAAAAAACCTGCACGTTTTGATCAGAGTAGGTGTGGCAGATCACAAAATATCTGCAGGTACTATGGTTAGTATTATATCCCGTTCTTTCTAGAAATGTACACTCCCACCCTCTAGACTTGGTAGTCATCTTCTTCATAGCTAAAGCAAATATATTATTCAATTTTTTTCTTTAATTTGATTAGTACTTTAAATGTATCAAACCTCGGTTCAGTACACTAGCTACAAATGACATGTCCAGCTTCAGTGCTTTTTTAGGCTAAGCTGTTAATGAGGAAACAAAAGTCAGTATGTTGTCTTGCACTATGTAAGGAGGATTTCATGATTAAGATGCACTCAGGCAAAATAGTGGCTGGAATTCTGAATGGAGGGCGCAATGTGCACAGGGTCACATACTGTAGGAATTTCTTTCCACAAAGTTCAACTCCAGCCTCATTGGAATCTGAGAACAAGTCTTGATTTGCCTCTTTTAGCCGGCATGTGCCGCTGAGCTGAATCTAAAGTAGTGATAGTGATATGCAATACATGACTCACACAGCACAGCACAGGTCACGGTGGAATTCACTCCACCACAGTGCATGGGTTTGACTTACTTTTTATTTATCTTTAAAGGAGAAAAATGTATATATAAAATAATAACTGTGCAAGGTTTTCCTTTGGGAGAGATGCTTAAAACAAACTTTTACTCTTTGTACAAAATTGGCCCATTAAAGCATAGAAAAATAAAAACTGACTTTTCTTAGCATAGCCTTATGCATAGTTAACAAATTCTCTTTCTTAACAAAATCCCTATGCGCTGCAGTTCGCTTGAATGTAATGTCAATATTATTGCTAAACCTTTTTTCTATTTTTTTTTTATAGGCCGGTTCTATTTATCTATCCATCTCTATTTCACACTAGATGCATTCATTATGAATAAAATAACATGGATTTCTTAATATCAGCTAATGAGAACTGACATTTGATGAAGCCGAGGATGACTGCTTATTAATAATAATTCGTGAAGGACTACACATTATATGAAAATCTCATTTAGTGACATTCAATGCCACTATTTACTCAGCGGTGTCCCAAACGACATCGAATCATACCAAATGAAGTGTCAAATGAGCAGAGTTGTAAGGGTGTCAAATGTAATTGTGTCATACTAAGTACATTCATGAAACTTGGAACTGTTAGCGATACAATCACTTAGAAAGACTAGATATGTATTGAGTAGTGAGAAAGAACTCATGGGGCATGGGGAAGAACGGCAACAGTAGAAAGATCACACCTTCTTCTAGGTGACATGAAGTAGCAAGAATATTTGAATTTTCTGCTAAAAAAAAAAAAAAACAGGCCATATGAGGATCATGTTCTTCCTTTATGGACGCACTGATAAAGCAGTTGTAAAGACAGCAGAAGAGCATTCATGACACACCATACTGAGACGTGTGACATCAGAGGTCAATCAGACAGGAGATAAACCGAGTCAGTGAGAACGTCTTGACTCGAGCGCTCTGGCTGACTCTCAGAGTCAAGGCCTTGTCTGTCAAGTTGTGCTGGCAACCACTGACAGCTGCCCGATGAAAAGTTTAAACATGTGACACCTGCAAAAGAGCGTATTCCTCATGCCCTTCTCCTTGAATCTTATTAATATTCTTGGAGGATAATGTACAGTATGTAAAATACAGTATAAATGTATAGATGACAGTCATCCAGGCTTCACTGAGCATCCTTCGCAGAAGCACACATCAAACATGTCTTTGTGACACACAAAGATGTTATTTATGTTGACAGCCATCCCAATTCCGGTTATCAGTGAAGTGTGTTTGTAAGCTGAGCGCCTGTCACACACTAAAAATCCATACTCCATTTGCCTGATTCTAATCACTCCAGCTCTCATCCAGTCCAAGTCCTGAGTCTGTTTATCAGCGTAGAGGAAAAGAAAACTTGTTATTTGGCGACTGGGTTCCAATGAGCGCTATCTGATGTGCCTGCAATGTCCTTTTGAGACGGCAAAGGAAAAAAAAAACTGGCTGTTGCTGAGGAGCATCTTCATTTGTTAGCTTTCAGCACTGACAGGAAAGGTCAGAGCAAAGGGCTAAATAAGACACCAGTGTGTCGAATCCAGAAAAAAAAAAGAAAAAAAAAGCAAGGCCTGGAGTTTCAACTCAGTCTGTAGGAAATTTATTTCCAAACAGTTGGCACTTTCTTGTAAGATGATGAGACATGAGTGCAAGCATTGCAATTATAGATATGGTTGGTCTCATTAAGGAAATGTGCAAACAACCATTTGGACCAAACTAAGCAGCCCATTAGGCTGTTCAGTGAAAATGAAGCAGATATTTGAGTTTGCTTATCGTTCATCCCATTTTTTAATAGTAAATCCTGCTGATTTTTATATACTTCTCATAATCTTTTTAACAATGGCATAACCAGCTTAAATGTATCACTCAAAATATAGCCAACTATCAAAAACAACCTGCCTATGCATCTGAAATGATTGACAGTTGCTTAGGTGTTTTGTCTCTTCCGATGCACTCTGGAAGCCCTGCTTCATTTCTACCAGCTTTTATGTTTATGTTTTGGCCAGTCATATTTTGAATTTAACCTATCTAACAAAAAATAAGTAACTAATATTAGCTAATGTAATAATGTTTATTCTATAAGTAGATATGTATTATTATTATTATTATTATGTTATTACCCTACACTAATTAATACTGAATATGGTTTTACATTGCTATCAAAACAGCTTAATTTCTATGTTCTGTGGCATTCAAGTCGCATTTGATTGAAACATTCCCCACACAATTATAATACCTTCATCAGCCTGGATTTTTGCCACAAGACAGGAATGGTCTATGGATTCTTGCTGTTGGGCACCAAATTTTGGTCTCAGGAGAAATCGAGGGTCGTTAAACAAGGCTACATTTTTCCAGGCCTCAAATATTCTCACATTTTGGTGATCTTGTGCTCAGTGTAGCCCCACATTTTTGTTCCTGGCTAACAGAAGTAGAACCTGACATGGTCTTCTGCTGTTGTAGTTCATCAGCCTAAAGGGTTGTTATGCATTCTGAAATGCTTTTCTGCTCACCATGATTGTACAGAGTGGTTACCTTTTGCCTTTCTGCCAGTCTTTCCCAGGTGACTTCCCTATTCAACAAAATGTTTCCTACTGCACAGCTGCCACTCACTTGATTTCTTTCCCATTTTAAGATCAGCAGTTGTACCAATACTTAAGCCGACTCTTTGGCACCAACCTTCATCCCATGGTGAAAATCCCTGAGTGAGATGGCCTTTTCCATTTCTGACAGTTAATGTGAAGATCACCTACTATTGGCTTATACCTGGATGGTTTTATGCATTGCACTGCCGCTTTATCATTGTATAATTAGATGACTGCATGAAAGAGTACAGGTGTATACAGGCAGTATAGATACTACATATTTTAGTCAAGTTCACTTTCAAGCTTGCTAGCTTTAATAGTAATTATACTCACAGTCACTTGAGTACAGTTGATGCAAAGAGCGTCTGCCTTTCTTGAAATATAACAGCACAGCAGCGCTGCAAGCAAAATATATTACTGCTTCGATATCTAAGATACAGATTTAGCCTTTCAGTCACACAAAACAATAAACCAGAAGACACAATGTCCACTGTGCTAAACTGATAAGCTGTGTCAAAACTAAACCAAAAGCATTTTCTTTTCTTTCACCTTGCTTTGGGAGTCTGGTTAATATTCCAGAGGCGACTTGCGTTCAAAGCTTAGCAAGATTAATGTGCTGTGCCATGTAATCACAGATATTTCATGTTACCCAGAGCTCCTTCCAAAACATATTAAAAGCCTCTGCGTTAATGACATTGAAATCCCCATCAGCGTTATTCTCACAACTGCACAGATGAAATGAGCTCTTGTGAACTGCATGAAAGAAAACCGGGGCCAAACCTGCCAAAACCATTAAAACCGGAGGGGAGGGGAGATGATTTCTTAACTGCCACGCTCAGTTCACTAGGTTTCAGGTACAATGAATTCGCTGTAGTTCCTGAGTGTAGGTGCAGGTGATGTGTGAGTGAAGCTTCCAGGTAAACTCCAATGGGAAAGCGTTTGACTCTGAATCAACTCACTAAGTGTCCTTCAAGCTTGGGTGACATTTTGCGGTCTCTTCACACACGTGGTACTGTATATAAGGAGACAGGAGTAAAGCATGATGTGGTCTTCTGCGTCAGTAGTCCATCCACCTCAAAGTTTCTTCACGATTTGTTCATTCGGAGATGCTTTTCTGCTCACCGCATGTGTTAAATGTGTTTGAGTTACTATGGGCTTCCTGTAAGCTTAGATCATTTTAGTAATTCTTCTCTGATGTGTCTCATTAACAAGGAGGTTCAGCTTCTCGACCTTGGACACGGCCCTGAGAAAACATCACTGCCTGCCATCGTGAGTTATTTCAGAAACCAAACCGATTTTCAGAGAGAAGAAACTGAAAGAGTTTATTTTGCTCTGATTCAGACTTAACAAACAGAATAATAAATGGAATAATAATGATGGTCTTTTACAGACAAAGACAGATAAATTGGCTTTATTTAATGTAATGGGTGTAATGTAATTATTTTTTTTTTTTTAACATTTCTTTAATCATCAGTGAGTCACTATAGGAACTTCACAGCCAACGAAAATAATCATCAATCCACCAGCAGCACTTTCACCACTGATTGCAAATAAACTCAAACTGTAATCAAAAGTGTGTAGTATGTATAAATAAATAAATAAATAAATAAATAAATGAATGAATAAATAAATAAGTCTGCAAAAACAAGTCCTGCTGATTGTGTGAATAAAACCAGAACCTTTCTAGAATCTACACGCCCCAAGATGCAGTGGTTAGTATTTTATGGAAACTTCTGAGGAACACATTATGTTTCTTTTTTTTTTCATACATTTATGAATTTTTATTTACTTTTTCCACCTTAACATTTTTGCAGAGGCTATGTACAGGCGAATGTTTTCCGGCACCCAGCAAGTCTATAAAAGCATCAGGACCAAAACACTTTTGCTTTGTTTAAAAACATATTGGGTGAACATATTTTCCTGGAAGAATTGAGGTGTTTTCAAAAAATATTCAAACTCTAGAAACAATTATATGAATAAATACAGGCCCAGAGGACTTTAGATTAACTTAGGAAAGTTGGTATTTAAGAAAGTTTCTTTAAAACATAAATCAGGGAACTAAGTGTCCTAGAAGTTTCAGGATATTTCCTAGAATCTTTTGAATAAGGAGACATACAGTAGAAACGTTGGGCTACATTGGGAACCACTGGATAGTTTCTTAGAAGAAAAAATATGTCAAGTAAATGTCTGTGAAATGTTCGACATAGGAATACAGTCAACAGAAGCATAAGGGTATTACTCACTTATTCCCTATAGCGCTTATCCTGAGTAGGGTTGTGGGGGGCCTGGAGCACTAGGTAGGGTATAACATGGACAGAGTGCATTGGGATATTTTCCCTAAAATGTTAATGCTGTATAATGATAATGTAAGGTAGCTTCCAACAATATTTAAATAAGAGAACAAGAAAAAGAAAACTAAAATGAAGAAATACAGGAAATAGACGATCCTAAAAGAATAGATTTTTTTTTTTTTAAAGGCATGATATGGCCCTTGTTTTTAAAGCCTTTAATTAAGGGCCTTGAATTTGCATCATGGGAAAACATTTTATATACAGGACTGTGCAAAAGTCTTGATCCCCTTGACATGTCTTCAGTTTTGCTTCCAAAGCTCCAGACTTTCTTGTATGTTTAATATAGACTTGAGGAACAGTTCTCCAGGCTCCCTGAAGGACTTTTTTGGTCTTGTGTTCTCTCCAGTCCCCTGGACCAGAGCAGATTCAGAGGAATGTGTTCTGTTTGTTAAGCCACAGAGTGACCAATAAATCATTCGAGCATAAAAAAAACATCTAACTTCAGGCAAGAAACAGCGAGAAACAGGCACAGATGATAACAGATGACCGGGCCGGTGATTAGGATACTGCAAGGATTTATGCACATGCATTGTTGCACCATTCATAACTTCATTATCATTTATCACTGTATATTCCATCCATATTTATTCGGTACATACTGTATTATACAGACATCCATACATGTGAATATCATATATATATATACATGTACAATATTTTGTGTAATTTGAGCATTGGATTTTCTTGACATAGTTAACATACTGTATATACAGTACAGTAGCTACAATATAATACAGGTCAAGAAAATAATATGTAAAGTATCATCATACTGTATGTGTATACTGTGTGTATTTAACCTATTGTACCTTCTGTATATTAATCACTTTCACCCCCTTACATATATGGACATGAACCTTTATTTACCACACTAGTTATTTATTTATTTATTTATTTATTGTAAATTGTCTACTTATGCACTTCTGGTAGATGCTAACTGCAATTCATTGGCTCTGTATATGTACTTTGATACTTTGCACAATGACAATAAAGTTTAATTTAATCTAATCTAAAATGTATACATACTGGTGATGCTCAATGCTGAGTGGTTGAAACACTCGAGAGGTCGGTGCTGAGGTTTTTACATAAACAACCAGTTTTTAAATTGTATCTTTAGGCACTTTACAGCTTTATTTAGTTTTATCTAATTTAAACCACCGGATTTGAGTCGCTGTTATAAACATGAAGATCTCGAAAGGCTCTGGTCTGAAATATCTACTAGCCAGAGAACTAAAATGAAGGAGAAGAACTCGAAGTGATCCATAATACATATTTCTGTACTGAATGGTGGTGTTTGATCTTTACTGCCTTGCTGCTTTATTCATTCGCAGTCAAGAAGCAAGAATAGCCACTAAAGCTTTGAGATTCTCCACTGGTGTTCTCCTGTCTCATGGATAAATGTTTATGAGAACCTGTAAACGCAGCACTGAACACCTTTCGCTACTAAAGCTACAGGTGGAAATTTATGATATGACACATCGGCAGGCAGTTTACATTTACAGCGGAGGAGCAGTCGATCAATTATCCACATGCAAAAGCCAAAAATAGATCAGTTCTCGCATGCACATGTTTCAAAAAGCTACAGCTGGGAATTATCATGTAAATCTCCTCCTGAATGCCTCCAGTGCCTGTGCACCATATGCTGCTATTCAGAATAAACCTGACAGTCTACCTCCTGCACTTAAGTAAAAGACAGCTCAGTGCGTGAATTAAAAACGAGCAACAATGAAAAGCCAGCGGTGATATTGTAATTATTATCATTTATTGTTACTTATTTGCCGCTTGCACATCTTTGTATGAACGATAAACTGTAGCTGCACTTGCTTGGTTTAAATTCAGGTGTAAAAAGGTGAAGACAACCAGGACTGAATAGAACATGCTCACTATCATCAGATTTTACGTAGGAGTCTTTATGATTTTAAATACAAATCTGCGGTATCATGCCGAGATGATCTACTAAAGACTAAAAAAAAAAAATGCTGGACAAAATCCTGAAAACAACCCCTGATGCATATTTATTTTTTATTTTACGTAAACAAGGCAGATCCAAATGTAGCCAAAATTTTCATCATCATCATCATCCTCATCCTCATCATCACCATATTTAGAGACCCAAATATGGATAGTAAACATCTTCATTTGTTCACAGGTTATCTTTCAGAGAAGTTATGCAGGTCTTCCAAGGGAAATCTCAGTGTAACAGGAAGCATGAGCTGAGAAACAGAGATCTCAGTAAAGAAAGAACAAGAGGAAACGGGCAGCATTCTAGAACAGTCTGCAGAATCTCTGTGACCTCTGCTCGACCCTACTTGAGAAGCACAGCGTCTTAGAGGAACAAGAGAGTTACAGTATAAGTGACTGAGGAAATGACGCTTCAGACTAAGCAAGCAAGAAAAACAAATAAAAGTTGCATGATCGGCTTAAGCACCGTACAAAAGTCCTAATTTTACAGAAAATAACTTGAAAATGTTATAGTAGTTTTCCTTTTTTGAAAAACTACATACAAATCTCTGAAAAATTACAGACATCATCTGTAAATTATTAAGTAGATTGTTTTTTAAGTATTATTTCAATATTGATTTTTTTTTTCATATTTCTAACAGATAAATTACCATATTATTTTTACTGTTTTTTCTGTTTTTGTAAATTACGTACAACTTTATGTAAAATTACAATAATACATTGTAATTAAATATGAAACTCATTAGATAAAGGTTAATGTCCATACTAAAAATGTAATATTTTTCTTTGCAATTTTGAGGTAAATCATATTAGTTTTATAAAACTTTGACATTCAAGTTTTAGATGCAAGTTTAGCATTTTTTCATGATTTTTTAAAAGATTATCCACAGGAAGTGGCACAGGTGAGGCAGCAGAAGCCCCACACTTACATGTACTGTAGGCTAAAGTATCTGCTTTAATGCCTTCAAAGACTGTGAAGAGAATGTAGGAGGCTGATACAGAACCCATGCACACGGTGTAAAAACAAATATTTTTTTTGTTTTGATGACATTTATTCTTAAATATCACCATGGCAATTTAGCCATCAGCTTTCTTAATGCAGGCCTGAATATTCTGACACAAGGATAAGGTATTTGCTGTGTAGCTGTTTTAAAGCAGAACTATGGTGTTGTTTTTGTACCAAAAACGTTTGCGAAAGCTCCCTGCACTAACTGTCGCAGCCAATCAGAAGCTGGAGGCGGGAACATTCTAATCCCGTTTCTGATTGGCTGATCAGCTGCTGGATGTAACGTGATATGAACCAGCCAATGGGAGACAGGCATCCTTCAAATGTTTAGCGCGCGCAGAGGTGATCTGACTCTGCAGCCGGTAAACGGTTTCGGTGTAAATTCAGAGGAGTGAAGACACGCTGGTGAGCTACAGGTGAGGAGGAAAGCAGTCTCTGAGGGACAGAGGAGGACTCTGAAATGTCGTCCTGTTTCAGTGGAAAAAAAAATACCTGCAAACTCAAGATTTTATATTGTTATTTTAATTATTATTGTTGTTGTTGTAAATAAAGCTAATTTATTACTCATTTATTAATACTGCCATGTTCGTCTATGACAGGCTCAGAGATGACTTATGTTACATTAACAGCTGCTTTTACTCTCCAAAATGTAAACTTCCACAAACATTGTGTATTTGTAATTTTCAACAACTGATTCCTTTTCAGTAAATTAATATCAATACTTCAGTCAAAATAAATGTATATTTATGTACATATTCTAACATACAGTATATATATAATACAGTAGACACATTGACACATCTTATTCTAATTTTATAGAGATCAATATGTTAAACTTCTATGTACATGTAGCTGCCTGCTTCTGTGTGATATTAACATTAACATTTTCCAGCTCTGATTACTGCCAGTGATAATGAAACTTCCTTACATTTTTAGATTAAACATTGGAATGTGGGAGAAGAAGCATCCAGTAGAGAGACAAGTCCTTCACTAGTAAGTATGGAGTGCAATATAAAACTACTTTGAATCTTTTCATGGTGATTTAAAAGTTAACTCCTTCAACCTTGGATCATTTTGAGTCCAATTTTTTTTTACGGTCCTTTCCAGATCCTAAACTTTCCTAAACAGATCCTTTCCTTATTGTCTCACTTATAACCTTTAAGAGCCTGTCAGTGGTGAAAATAAGTTGTTCCCTTTCAAAAGCTACACTCGATGCGCGTAAGCGCTATGGGAATGATTCCTCGTGACCGGTTGTGAAGCACGTGTGTGTCAAACACGCCAAATATTTTGGCATAAATAACCTCGGTCAGGTGACATCAACCGATGAGGTGCACCTGGAGGTTATAAATAGGCATGAACCGGAAACATCCTCAGATCTTTTTATCTTCAGGATCCATTTTGTGTGTGTGCGTGTGTGTAAGCACTTTTTTAAAAGAAAGCGTAAATAGAAAGTGTCTTACTACTCACCAGAAACATGGCAGAGTTAGACACGAGTCCGTCCCTCCGTGTAGAAGAATATCTCGCTGAGGGCGATCTCCTCACTTTCTGTTTTCAGTGTTTGGGGGAAGAGCACGCTATCATCGGGTTTCAGGGAGCACTTGAGTACTGCGGTTTTCTCCCTATTAAAGTCCCTCGTGCTCGGGTTCGCCGTCTTAAAGCGGAGCATTTCTCGCGTGCAAATCTGGCAGAAGCGCACGAGATGGAATCTTCCTTTTCTCTTGCTCTCTCGCCGGATCATGAACCTTTTACTGTCCACTTCTCAAGCGCGCTTCGGTGCTTCTTGTGAAGGGGGGAAGAACTTTCTCTCTCGCTTCCGCAGAGCTGGAAACTATCACTTCAGAGCACTCCTCTAGTGATGAGCCAGTGTGTTAGTTGTTGTTAGAGGTGGTAACGCGCGGTCTAACGCGTAAACCTCGATTTGCCGTAAATAAATAAATAAATAAATTAAATAAATCCCCCAAGCGCTCAAGTTAGATGACAGGTTTCTGTCGGGTGGCCGGAGGAGGATTTCATCAATCCATGTCATTGATGAAAGCGCGGTCCTTTATGATGATGTCCCAGATCAAAGAGACGCTTGCGGGCTATCTCTCTCCTGGGAGCTCA
>JAQQZT010000002.1:2035285-2045583 GCA_030068275.1 Clarias platycephalus
CCTGACCGAGGTTATACATGCCAAAATATTTGGCGTGTTTGACACACACGTGCTTCACAACCGGTCACGAGGAATCGCTTCCCATAGCGCTTTCGCGCAGCATCTCGTTCCCGCTTTTTCAGGGAACAGGGTTACAGCAAAGTAACCCGAGACGTTTACACCGATATACATGGTTGTGAATGCTGGTTGTAGCATTCAAACTTGACACTGGACTGATTACAATTATGTTCTCTCATACGGAGGAAAAAAAAAAGGCTGAAAGTTGAAAAGTCCCTTTAACATATCTAGTATTGAATATGATTGAGTATTCTGTTAATCTGTTTCTCGGGCAACAGAGAAAAAGATTAACTTTTTCTTTTGAATCTAAGATCTTAATGCGTACTTTTCTTCTCTCTTCCAATCCACCCTAATGCACCAAGGATCCAGTTGTTTACTGCCTGTTTGGAAGAGGATGTTTCCTGGATACACTGGACTGTTTTGGTATGTTTTAGATTTGACTTACTTGCACTAACGCATTAGGATTCTGAACTAAAAGGTAAAGTGATTTGTACACATACATTATATAAGAACTACAGTATAGAGTAAAAAAGGGACCACATTGTACTTTATTTGTAATTTCCAATCCAACTTGGGACATTGGGAATCTTGTTTGAAATTGTAATAATTTTGGAAAAAAATGTAAAATAAAAACATTTTGCTGCTACACATCTGTGCTGTTTTAATGAATGTGTTAAATCGTATAAATATGGGAAAAATCTGTAAAATAACGTTTTTTATCTGCTAGACTTCTGGTGCTGTTAGTTTAATGAAGGTGTTTAATTGTATATATAAAATCATGGTGTTTCTCTGTAAAAGATTAAATAACAATTTAAAGTTTTTGTTGCTACCAGTCATTTGACCATTTTTAAAGTTTTTTTTTTTTACAGTGCAGTTAATTAAGTTTATGATATGTCTTTCATGTTTGTTTTCTTCTTCTATCAATTTATCCTGATTTGTTCACCTAGTGTTACAGTCTAAACTGTTAACTTTATTTCAACTCCTTGTGAAAATGTTTTAATAACCTACTTGTAGGTATTTGAGAATACAATTTACACATTATTTAGTTAATTTACCTCTCTTTAATTTCATCAATTCCTTACATTTTGTATCCAATTATTACCTAACCAACTATAATAATACATTGTATTTATAATGCACTTTATATTTGAAACAAATCTCAAAGTTATAAACCAAACTCCAGTTAAGGGAATTCAAAAACCTCAAACTCTTAGTTTGGTTTTGATTTTTTATTTCTTCAGATGCACTAAGGGAGAGAGCTCAGTTCCAGCAGCACTTACCGGCGACCTTCTGAGAAGAAGTACAAGGTAAGAATAATCCCTAAATAGGGCAATTTTGAGTGCTATATAAGGAAAATCATATCACAAAACTAGCATCACCTTTAGCTTCATACATCAGGTTTAAAGGTTGAATGACAGGTAATCTTCTAACTGCAAAAAAAAAAAAAAAAAAAGATCTTAGCAAGTGAATATATTTTTTGTAGATTTTTTTCTCAAAAACTCAATGTAATATTACAACAAAAAAAAAAAGTAAGATAACGTACACATTTGACTATCTTTAAATGTAAATTACTTTTTTTGTCATAGAATGTTGCTAAATTTAAGATATTACTTTTTTAACCTGATCTACAATGTATGAAATTTACCCTTGCAGAAAAATAGTGAAATATATCTAGATATTAGTATAATAATCTTATATTTAATTTTTTCACAATCATAAAAGAAAAAAAAAGATGAATATTACTGGATTCAGATAGTTTCACTTGCTAAGATTACTTTTAAGGGCAGGGCTGGCTCGATGGTTAAGGTATTGGATTACGGCCCAGGCGGTCCCTGTTTTAAGCCCCAAAGCAGCCAGGTTGCCATTGTTGGACCCTTGATCAAGGTCTTTCACCCCAAGTGCTCAGATACAATCAGGTGTCCAGCTGGCAACCCGACCCTATAAATAACTGCCACAGAGACAGCAGATGTATATCTGTTGTCTTATTTACTGGGCAGTGCCATCCATCCAAGATTGCTTTTTCCTTGCACAACCCCCCCATATTAACCTAGTATTTCCCCATATGATTGTTAAGCATGATTGATTTAAATTAATGATAAACTGATGTTGAGATAACATTGAATGAATGATCCAAATAAATTCTCAAAACATTAAACTGTAACCTTGATTCGGAGTGTTTTATGGCAATCTCATAACGTCCAAGAACATCCATGATCCCTTTTTTTTTTTTTAGTTTAGAATTCTGGTCAATGACTGTCAGTCACAGTGTGTATCTTGTGTCCCACATGACTTAATGCTGTAATGTTACCTTTGTGTCCTTTTTTTTTCTTCTGAAATATTACTTTGAAGTTCATCTTAGCTCCCAAACTACTTTAATGTTTGTACAGTACATCATTCATACTGCATCACATCCTCTTTCACAGAGCACATCCCAGACAATAAAATTTTGGGGGAGTTTGTTTGTTTGTTTTTTCAAGTTTTGGCTGCTTTTAATTTTATTAAATTTATTATTACAATAAATTGCTGTTGTTCGTTATTTTTATTTATTTTATTTTTTGTGGTGCTCTCATTTACTAGCATCAACAGCAGGTTCCGCTCAGGACATTGTTTTGGTATTAATATTGTTTTTTGCAATATATTAATATTAATAAAGTCATTTTTGCAACGTTGTGCTAGAAACATTTGTTCCATAATATCTCCTCGCCTTATACTCAATGTTGCTCAGATGTCATTTCATCAGTCATTCTAACTTCCAAAAACAACCTAATACCAGCATCGTCCCAACGTCCATGACTGTGCCAAATTAACGTCACCACAATGTTTTTGACAACCAAAAATGCATTCGGAGTGTGCTGTGTGGTATCATAAGGAGTGACCAGTTGTATAAAACAGTGGTGTCCAACCCTTTTTCCACAGTCCAGCCATCGTGTTCATAATAAAGCATAATAAAGTGCATGATACATGCAACATTCCATAACACAGAATCAATGTGAACCCTGAGTTTGTTTCCTTGCAGTGAGATGGTCCCAGTAGGAGTGATGGGGGACAATGACACCCAAAGTGTATTTTTTACGTCCAGTCTACGCCATAATTTAATTTTTGTTTCAGATGACCTGCTTCATATAGGTAGGTTGTTACTGTAAAAATGCAAGAAGGGTTTTCAGTTGTCTCAAGCACACTTTTAAGGCCACATCTATTATAGTGTATATGTGAATGTGTGGATAACCTCGAGGGCGTGTAGATCACCTGTTGCGATAAACCCATAATTTAGGCAGGACTCTTGGCATTCTCTTTTAAATGCAACATTGTTGTTGTTGGCTCCGCTGCTGTCTCATCGTTGGGTGTTTTTTCTTTTTTCGAAGAAGATCTCTAAAGGCTTTTTTTTTTTTTTAATCTGGAATCAAAACCGATACAGAGAAATGTGTGGACATGGGGGAAGTGAATGGGAGACAATCTGAAAATTGTTAAATGAAACAATCTGCAGACTCCGAAAGAATAAATAAAATTGAAATGGTACCAAATCAACTGCAGCCTGGTACCGGTCCGTGGCCCAGTGGTTGGGGACCACTATTACTGTATAAAACAATATTTTACTGGTTGTTTCCTGTAAATTTCCAAACATTTTTTCAGGTAAATATGATTTTATCCAATAATTCTCCTCCTAGATTTTCCTGGTTAGCAATGTTGATGTTGGCAGCTCTGTTATTTCTTACATTTTTTAATTGCCAGTTTTTTCCGTTCTTAATGATTTCCCTGTGAAAACAGTACACATTTTCTGAGATGTATAGTAACTAAATGAGAGATGATTTCCCTAGCATCCATCATTTCATGATTAGTGGGAGTGTTTAAATCGTATCTGCATACACATACACATAAATATGAGTAAACATAAAATGCTTCATAACTGATGGTAATTAGGGATTTAAGCTGCTGCTTTGCAGAAAAATCACATGAACTTCATGTGTGACTAACTTCATGAGTTTTAAAAAATTTTTAATTTAAGACAATTAAAAAAAATACTTCTTTCTTTCTTTCTTTCTTTATAGTGGTGTTTAAGAATTTTTGCCTTAAGAAGTAAAATTTTTCAAGAAATTTTCATAGGCATGTGAAGCATGGAGTGAGGCAAGTTTATGCATTTTTTTGTGGGGATTGTTTGCATTTTGTGCAAGATTAAGTGAAAACACAGCATCATGGGTCGCAACAATGTTGGAAAGATGGTAGCAAGAAGAATAAGTAAAGTTTAATGGATATTTATTTAATATTTTACTTAATTTACATGTCTTTTCTAAATGGTTTCATTATTTTTATATGTAAAAATATGATTATAGTGTTGGAAATTGGGAATATTGGTATTTGCGTGGCTGGAACAGATTATCTGCATTTACATTATTTCCTATGGGAAAATGCGTTTCACAATATGAAATTTCACCTTAAGAACTCGCATTTGGAACAGATTAAATTTGTATGCAAAGGTGCCGCGGTATTTATTTATTTATTTATTTTAGCTTTAAATCAGGAAGGTAGCTTGGCATTGTGATGGCAAATCATCTAAATCAAAGACTTTTGTTAGAAAATGAGGGAAAAAAATCAATCTGAAGATATAAAAACAGATAATGTTAATGCATTACACAAGAGTAGACACAATGTGAGCTAGTTTTATGATGCTAACTCACCTAGGAGACTCTAACCCCCTTGATCAGATTTCATTTATGCATGGCAGAAGGAAACTCAACTGGACATGGGTGAGCACTGATGTTAGATGTAGATAAGGGGGCATAAAGCTACAGTAGAAGAGCGCACTTCTTCTCCTGGCTATGACAGTGTAACCTTGAATCCTGAGACTGTGGCTAATCGCTGTAGCACATTGAAGGTGAGGAGCATATGGCAGGTAATGCCTCCATCATTACCGTAATCATTATCCAGCTGCTGCTAGAAGAATCCATCTCCTTTAATGCTGAATATGTATCAAGAATGCCTATACATAACCCCTGTCTCTAGGCAATCCATCACATGTGAAGTGATATCCTGAAACTAACTGCAAGGCAAAGCGAATCCGATTCTCCCACAATGCCTGTGTTCTGAAACAGGTTTTCACAGATGCCTCAAAATATAGACAGGATTACAGAAACATTCATGACAAGGGTTCGGTCTCATTTGCTTTGGGGCTAACTGAAGTGCGATCCAGGTCAGAGATTTGACGTCAGTCACGCTGATCTTCAGAGAGCTTGAGTTCACCTCTGCCATCTTCCTAGCAGACTCGTCTCATCCCATCAGTCCCTCAACGCCTCCCCTTCCTTCTTTCGGCTTTTGTCCGAGCAAAAAAGTCTTTCTTTTGTGTTCTAAATTGCGAAAGGTCCTCAAGAACACTTCAAATATATATCCAGAAATGATTTCCAGCACCACAACAATCCATTCACTGTGAACCGGAGGTTCTTGACATTTTCCTCTTAAACTGGAAAAAAAAAAATCACATACTGACTGATTTTTATAAAACCCTCCATGTACTCAAAGTAAGATTCAGGTTATCTGATTGGTTTGTTAGGCAGACCAGAGAGAGTGAATAAAGTGAAGATTTCTATGGAAAGCTCTGAAAACCCGTCCTATTTTCAGGTATCTTTAGTCCTGTGGATTTTCTCTAGACTGATTTTTTCAGCTAAATACCTGAAGCACATGAAGCTGCTATAACTTTAAAAACAAGAATTGTAAAGAAAGTTTTTTTATTTTTTATTTTTATTAATAATATTGTTTTTTCATTATTTGTTTTTTATTTTCTTGAGTACTGGGATCTTAAATCTTTCAGCCATTATGCGAACTCAATAACTCAATTAAAGACGTCAAACAATCACCATCACCATTCAATCCATCTGTATGGCGGCCCTTAAGCACAAAACACAATAATATTTCACAAAACATAAAAACATTTCACAAAATACAAAAATAAGTCACAAAAAACAATCACCCGAAGAACTAAAGCATTTTATAACACACACACACACACACACACACACACACACACACACACACACACACACACACACACACAGCATTAAATAATTTTTTCTAAATAAAACACAAAAAACGTTTCACACATTTACACGAACACAATCCCAATACAAAGACATTTCACAAAACACACGCATTAAAAAATTCCCAAAACATTATATAAAACATCACAAAACTAGGATATTTCACAAAACACAACAACATTTAAAAATGACAGAAAAGGTAGGGAAAACATTGTGGATCGCGATTGGGCTAAAACAATTCAGTAAATTTACAGTTTTCACTTCCTGCTTTCTTTTTCTTGCTGCAGTGTGTAACTGTGTGGGAGCGCAATGGTAGTTTGAGACTACTGAACTATGGACGTTTACTACACCAGCGATGCTAGTCAATCTAACTCTGACTGGACTTCTGTCCAATCAAAAACAAGAATGGGGTCCCTACTTTTTTCGTAATTTGGCAACATGGCTGTGTTGTGTGAAATGTGGTTATGTTTTGTAGTTCAGGACCAACTACTCAGTGACGATGCCCTAAAGATAACTTTAGTATGAGGACTTCAGGTAATTAGTCCTAAAATGTTTTATTGGCTTTAAGGGTCCTTAAGACGTCTTCAACACATCTCTAGTTAGTGATGTTCTGAACAAGTCCTCCTTGTGTCCACTGGGTATAAAAAGTATAATGCTAGCATTGGAACTGTCGTAGATCTTTCTTTTGAAAGAAAATCAATAAAAAAGTGCCACGAAGGAATTAAAAATCACATTCTCTAGGTTTGATATCCATTTGTTCCAGGACGTTCACATTCCCTAAATCCGTATTTAAGCAGCCGAGAGCAGGTTTGAGATTTACGACCACAGAGAATACGGTGATAATCCTTCCTCAGATTGGCCATCATCTTAACAGCGATAAGATGGTAAATGAGGTCAATCGACCTCTCAAAAAAAAAAAAAAAGCCTCAAAAGCACTAAATGATCACAGCTTTGATTCTGAGATGATTAAAGTTCATGGATGAATACAGGGGAAGAAAAGCATCAAACAGCAGTTTGATCAATCCTGACTCGAGGTTAACTGAGTGTTAAGCTGACGTTTCTGCCATACATGGTTTTCTTTAAACGTATGGAGCGGTTTCCCGATTGCTTACCCCCCATGTGCAGTCTCGCAGACTGTTTGTGACGCTGCACGGTAAGTTGCTGTAAAAGGTGCACAACCTCGATTTGTCATTTCTCAAGCTTTTTCTTCTCTCAGACTTCAGGATTTCTCTCTATGGAAATGGACTGCATTTCCAATTTGAGCAGCTTCAGCTAGTACACACTCGACATGTGCCTTATATTATAACTAGACATTAATCAGTACCATTTTCTAACTGTATACAAGTGTGGTTAGGGTTTCTTCTCTTTCTTTTTTTAGTTCTCATTGATGCAGATCTTGCTCAATGGGAAGGCTTGTTCAGACTAACCCTCAGGTTGTCTGTAGAAGGTCTTTAAATCTCAAGACTCCTTAAGAGGTCTTTAGGTCATCTTCTGGAAAATAAATTATTAGCAACTACTCAGTGACGATGCCCTGAAGACAACTTTAGTATGAGGACTTTAGGTAATTAGTCCTGAAGATGCCTGGGGTGTTAACATTTTTCTGGCTTTAAGGGTCCTTAAGATGTCTTCGTCATGTCTCTAGTTAGTGTTGTTCTAAACACATCCTGCAGTCTATCATGTGTGTACTGGGTAAAAACATCACCTAACCTGAGTAACCTGTATGACTAAAGTGGTACTGTATCAGCATATGAAGCTTATGAAGCATTTGCTGCTGTATGAAGCACATCATATACTGTAGCACTGCGTATTTCTTTTGTAAATAGATTAAATAATGGTACAGATTCTTTAAACTTAGTTTTAATGGACTGTATCTAAAGAGCACTTGTTTCTTGTATACATATTTCATGAATACCTCATTATCAATAGCTGATTATCAACAACATGTACTGAGTAAGAGAAGTTCTTCACTTCAGACATTTACAGACATCTATCTGTAGACATGATTTTCTCACTTACACTGATCAACCAAAATATTAAATCAATGACTGTTATAACTACAGTATATAGGATTTGGATTCCCCTTGTGCCATCGGAACAGCTCTGGCTACTTCAGGCATGGCTCTGCAGGCCCTCTGGGAGTGTGCTGTGTTGTCTGGTTCCTTGTGTGGGGTATACTGTGTTGATGGATTCTACCTTGTTTGTACTTTTCTGTGGAATCAGACCAGACAGGCTGGCATGTGGTCCCCGCGGGCATGAAAGGGCCTTGGGTGACCATGAGCACTGGCACCAGTTTACTGGTGTATAATTGATAATCGATGTTACTCAGTTCACCTGGTGGTGGTGTTAGTGTTCAGTTTAGACCTTGTCCACACATACACAAATGGATGTTTTTCATAACAACTCTGTTTTAGGTCACTGACCTATAAGAAAAACACCTTTAAGGGGGAGATATTTCCAAGCTCTCTGTTTTCCATGTTGACATGTGAACATGTGCCCTGCATGTGTTTGACGTCAGAGCGTGACATATTCAGTGAAAACGTTTTGCTTCTGATTGGGTAATATGGCTTTATGGTTACAATTATATCACCACCTTTTGGTCTGGCACATTCCTGGCAGCGTGTTTTGCATTTTCACATGTATAAATCCTGTTTTTAAAAATTCCTGTGTACATACAGTACTTTACAGACTGGCCCTTTACTAGCTAGCCAATTTCTTCAGATTTGTGTTGCTTCTGTGCATGGTTAACAATTAACTTATGCTGGATTTTATATTTAAAATGGCTTAGCTTATGTTTTGGAAATTAAAATATTGTACTTCCTTATTTTTATATTTTCACAGTTTGAGATCTACTTTACGTTGATCATTAATCAAAAAATGCCTCCAGATTGCAGCTATTTGGTGTCTTCTGTTTATGACCATGACATCATCCACCAGGCTTATGCCACGTATCATTATGTGGTCTCTTATGTTAATCCAAGCATTTTTTTTTTTTTTTCATTTAAAATTTATTTAACATGCTCATTAAAAAAATTCAGTGAGAATGGTCCTTTGAAACACCAAGGCTAAAGTGTACTGAAAAATGTAAACATCAGTTTACAAAAAATCCTTTGATGCACATCCTCTGTACATCAAAGGATTTAAGGGAGATAAGAGAAGGAGGGGGGAGAATACTGTAGATTATTTACTAGTATAGTATTTATACAGTATGAAGCATACAGTATATTATACTTAGTGTGTATAATACGTATGCTTAGTTGGAAGTACAGTAGAACATGTGCGTCCAAAGTTATTGACAAGAGTGCAAAATAGTAAAATAAATACCTATAAGAAACTTTTCCATGGTACACTGTAAGTCAGATGGTACTTATTTTATACACTATGGTGTTCTACATCATGGTAGAAAGTTCTACCATGGTATCGTACAGTAGTATTGTACTAATGAACTTAGGGTCAAAAAATGTTTTACAAGTTTAGGTACCATAATGGTAATATTCTACTATGTAATGAATTATGGCATCATTCTATGGACAGTGAGTGAAATAATTATATGATCCTCTGAAGATTTGGTAAATTTGCTCACTTACAAAGAAATAAAGTGTCTGTAATGCTTATCATAAGTTTATTGTAAAGGATAGAGACAGAAAATCAACCAAAGAAACTGAAAAACCACATGATATAAAGGTTATAATTTGATTTGCATTTCAACTAGTAAAATAAATATTTGATCACCATGCAAAACAAACTTAGTACTTGGTGGAGAAACCTTTGTTGGCAAGCACAGAGGTAAGATGTACTGTATCTTGTACTCAGTTACAGGTTTGCACACATCTCAGGAGGGATTTTGGACCACTTTTCTTTACCGATCTTCTCCAGCTCCTTAGGGTTTCTTGCCCATCATTGGCAACTTCAAGTTTCAGCTCCCTTCATAAATTCTTTTTTTATGTTTTGGATCATTGTCATGCTGGAAGACCGATCCATAACACATCTTCAGGAGGTTCTCATCCAAAATTTACAATACATGGCTTCGTCCATTGGCGTCTCCATATGGCAAAGTTGACCTGTACCTGTAGCAGCAAAACAGCCCCAGAGCATGATGTTTCCACTTCCATGCTTGACGGTAGGAATGCTGTTCTTAGGATCATTCATTCATTCATCTTCTATACCGCTTCATCCTTGTATTCAGGGTCGCGGGGACCTGGAGCCTATCCCAGGAGA
>JAQQZT010000002.1:2075538-2086625 GCA_030068275.1 Clarias platycephalus
AAACATCTATAAAACAAGTCTTTTTGTTTTTTGCCCCCCCCCCCCCCTCCTCCACACACACACACACCATCCACTCCTATTTCTCCCTCATTGTAAATAAAAACAACTCACTCCTGAACATATCAGAATACTTACTGACCTGTGCAGCACACTTACACCTCTGATGACCTCCTGACGTAAATCCTTCCATATGCACAGTTTCTTTTGGTCTGTTTATTTAAATTGTCCTCTTTACAACTCCCATTGAATGTACTGTTACCATAGAAACGACTGCGTATTAATATAAACAAGTGCATTAATATAAAAACTTGCGATCTGCCTTGCTGTTAAATAATGCATGAAAATAAATCACATTTTGACCAAACAAAGCCTGTACAATAAACCTGAACAATGAAATATTTTCATATTTATTACAAAATATTGAGCTGCTTCATACTGTAAAATATTTTATTATTATTATTATTAGTAGTAGTATTATTTCTTATGAACTAGAGAATGCTGCAAGTCTAGCGAACTGTGACGCTAATTTGCATCTACCTTCCATCTTGTGGTGCATCTTTTCCTTAGATGAGCAAAAACACACACACACACACACACACACAATGCAGAAATCTGACACCACACATGAAAGTGACTGGGATGTGTGATGACGATTCCCATGATGCCTCTGTGCTGTTGCACTTGCTGCTGCTGTGTGAAACAAATGTCCGTGACACTTTAGCTCTCCGTTCGCCCTGCGTGCCTGGACACATGGCAGGTGGAGGAGTTATCGAGCAGTTGATTAGCGCTCTGTTTCCCTGCTTCCCCCAGGCAAGGGCACTTCATTTACACCCACTTCATCACTCCACGGTTTGGTGCGTAACGAGCCGAGCAGAGTGCCTGAGATCCTCGCTCAGACATCGAGCGTCTGCCTTCACACAGCTGTAGGGCTCAGAAATGGAAAATTACCCACTGCTTATTCATAATTAACGCTGATTAAGGTGGAGGAGATTTAAAACACTGGGTAGGAATGACCTCTGATGTACAATTAAACCATTTTATATCTCAATTTCCTGCCAGGAGCTCAGTCTACGCATGCATTTACGTATAACTTGGATCTGGGTTTAAGGCATAATTCTATAAAAATGATATTTTAGAGTATTTACAAACATGTGAAATGAGTGTGCACACATCCGAATATTGCAACTTGCTTCTTGTGTTTACATTTGAGGAGTTTTGTAAAAGGCTCACAATCTTTCACTTTGCTTGTTTCGAATAAACAGATCAAAATAAAATATTAATATGCTCAAATAAAAGTTGCTAGTGCAGAATAAAATAAAAAAAAACTTATTAAAAAGATAATGGTGTAACATTAAACGGCCAATTTCTATGCATTTTATTATTATTTTTTATTCTTTTTATTATTATTATTATTACTACTATTATTATTATTATTATTATTTAATTCTGGTTAATATTTTTTCTTTATTTATTACTTAGTTATTTAGCGAGTTAGTATAATATAACAATGGGAACGATTTGAGGACTTGTTCTTGATTGCATTAAAATTTCATGAAGGCCATTTATAGTTTTATTTCCTGGAGATATATTATTACATGATACGTAGAAAGGGATTAAAACTTGACATTAAATGTAATTACGATAGAAAAAATAGTATGACATTTTTGTTTAATAAATAAAATATATGATTAAGGGCTAGGATTAGGGTTAAGAGTTAGTGTTAGGGTTAAGGTTAGGGGAAAGGGTTTATGGTTAGTGGATAGGCTTCATGGATAGGGGTAAGGGTTAGTAATTAGGGTGAAGGTTCAGGGATCAGGGTTGGAGGTTAGGGTTAGGAGATACAGTATGAGTTAGGGTTAGGATAGAGGGTTTTGGGTTAAAAGACAGGGGTGTGAGTGGTTAGGGCTTAAGGGTCAGGGTTCAGGGTTTTGAGACAGGGGTTTAGAGTTAGGGTTTAATCATAGAGTTAAATATGATGGATTAGAGGATATTCATCAGTGTGTTGAACTGTAACTCTCCATGACTCATCATGACGCAAAGTGTCCTATTCCTCATCTCCATCATCTTCATTTTGCCCTCCAGGCACACACACTCACATGCTGTTCTGTTGGTGTGATGCTGCTTTGCAATGTTTTAAGTGAATTATTTGGTGCAATAAATTTCTAAAATACAAAAGCTGCTGTTGCTGTGAGCCTGGAGCTCTGTCTATGTTAACAATCAGCTTTATTTTCTGAGAAATAAGCCTAGAGACACATGAGGTGGAAAGTCACCGGGAGAATATCTGCTGTGTGTGATACCTTTTCTCCTGCTGCAGGCAATCAAATATGTCATTTCACTGAGAAGCCGGACTACTTTCACTCACCCTTCTATCAGAAGTGTTGCAGTTGAGGAAAGAGAGAATAGAGAAAAAAAAATAAACATCTTAGCAGAAAAAGGAAGGTTTTTTTTTTTTTTTGCTTTGCAGAATGCTGAACCAGAAATATACAGCAGTCATTGTCACATTGTGCCACTATCATCCAGTCATCATGAAATTTGGATTGTAGCATCATAAAACCAACCCAAATGAAACACTCAGCTTTTTGATGTACGGCCATCCATGACACACAAACGAATATGACAGGAAAGTAATGGTGTATTTTGTCAATGATTTTACATTTCCAGACTAAAATGACTTCTTAAGTGAAGGACACTGACCATTACAAGAGTTTTTTTTTTTTTTACTTTAAACTTTAAATGAATCTCTAGGGGTGCTATACTGTACTTAACAAAATAATAAAACAGGCTATACATTTTTACAATCTTTTCTCTCTTGATTCCCAAAATATTCTTACAAAAAAAAGTGATGTTCCATACGGGAAGTCAACCATTTTTAATTGTAAGAAAAAAACTGTTTATTCTTTGCCTACAAAGCAAAGGTCTGGTACTTTCATATTAGTACCAAACTTGCCGCACAACAATCTGCCATTACATTATCACCACCACCAGATCAACTGAACAAAATAGATAAACAACTAACCCTCAGGGAAATGGTGACAGGATCGTGGGCAATCATGAAAAAAAGTCAACGCTGACCATAATACAGTAGATCAGCACTAGAACACACAGTGTGCCAGAACTACGCATGGGGCCCAGCGAACAAAAAGCCAAAATTTCCCTCATTCCAATCTGATCGCTACAATCAGTCCTGTGTCACGCCAACAGTAAAGTATCCTGAGACCATTCATGTGTAGGGTCACTTCTCAGCCAAGGGAGCGCGTTCACTCACCATTTTGCCCAAGAATGCAGCCATGAATAAAGAAGGGTGCAAAACCATCCTCGGAGAGCAACTCCTCCCAACCATCCAAGAACAGGTTAGTGATAAATAATGGCTTTTCCAGCATGATGGAGCATGTTGACATAAAGCAAAAGTAATATCAAAGTGGATCAGATTTTGGGTCCATGGCCAGGAAACTCCTCAGACCTTTACTCAATTGAGAACTCGTGATCAATCCTCAAGAGGTGGAAGGAAAAGAAAGAAAAAAAAAAACACATATTCTGACAAACTCCAAGCATTGATTTTGCAAGAATGTACTGCCATCAGTCAGGGTGTGGCCCAGAAGGTAATTGACTAAACTTCAATGTAATTAGGTAACTTGTGAAATGCTTGTAATTATATTTCAATATACCATAGTAAAATCTGACTATATACCAAAATATACCAAAAAAAATCTAAAAACACAGAAGCAGCAGACTTTGTGAAATCTGTGTCATTCTTGAAACTTTTGGCCACGGCGGTATGATTAGCTTATACGTATACAGATGTTTATAAGATTTGACAGGGAAACATGAAGTAAGGCAATATCTCAACAATAGCTTAAAGAATCTCCATAAAATTTAGTAGTTCGTAGTCCAAATAGCCTTGGTTCTTCTTACATTGCTTAATAATCGGCTGGAAAGTTCTTGACCCTGTAATTACGGCCTTGTCGATATTCATTAGGTTTTACTCTCAATTAAGTGGTTTTATTTTTTGCTTTCAATTTACGATTAAACAGCTGAATATTCACCAGATACTCTTTAGAAGCTAGACACTCATTGCTTAAGCATGACTGAACTAGAACTAACCAAACACAAAATGTGAAGGTGCAAAACACGGATAGTTTGGACTTTGGGCAGAAGAAAAATTACTCAATTTTCTAGATATTCAACATCATGAAGCCCCATGAATCTTTAATGAAGTCATTAATGAAGTCAATATATTTTATATATATATATTTTATATATATATAATATATTATTTATTTATTAAGTTGAAATAAATACGAGCAAACAAGCCTGTTGAATATACTTTTCCATTATAATCTATCTGTAAAAGTTTTGTCTCTGCTCAGGATCACAGCAGGTGCTGTTCAACCTTTCATAGCCTAAGTGGTTTTAGATTGACCTTCAGGCTTCTTGTCATTTAATAGACTGCGCTTGACATTTAAAGAGTGAATGTAGGACTTCAGAGGCACGTTTGTGCGCTCGGTGGCCTTGGGCGCGTGTTCAGGCGTTCACAGCAACGCATTTGTCTGGCACGTTCATTTATCCATATTTACGCTTTTTTTGCTTGCTCTGAAACAATATTGCTCAGAGACTGAAGGTCATTCGCAAGAGAGATAAAAATTACTGGAACCAGAGAAATGAAATGAGACATGGATAACTTTATTGAGAAAATTTATGTTGCTTTCAATTAAGTTTTTTTTTTTCACATGATGACTTTTATGTAAAATCACTGACACTGGAGCAAGGAGACAGGAAGAGTATATCTTCATAACTTTATGGCAGGCTGGAAAATATGTCTTTCACTCCTGTGGTAAGGAAGAATGGTTGAAAAGAGGATCTTTATCAAGCTTTTACCAAAAAAAAAAAAAAAAAGTAAATACTCCAGAAATTCTCCAAAGGTCAGAGCATTTAATTAACGATGTAACGTCCACAACTTTACATGAAATGAAAGGACGTACTGTAAACACAAGCATGCACTCTGTTACCACTAGTGTTTTTATATATTTCATTTGTAATATTTTCCCTTGGTTTATGTATTTCCTGTAATGTGTTGTTTTTACTTGGGTGGCATGATAGAAAAAAATAGAAAAGAAAAAAGAATGTAAAAAAACACAAACTTGCCGACATCTACTGTATGCAACATGCATGGAAGGAGTCTCCAGTCTCAGTGCTTTGCACCAGTTAGAGGTGAAGCTGAAACAGTTCAGCGAAGGCAAATACAGTATACTATAAAAGATAAAAAGTTTAAATTCCTCTCACCGTTGCACTCTTGTGCAAAGTCCTAAACACATCATGACTCAGCTTTATACTTGTTTTATCAACGTAATTCTGAATGCAAGAATGTAAAGATCTAAACATTCTAAAGATCTTTCTAGGAACGGCTCATGGTGGATTAAAAACTGTAAGATTTGAAATGGATAGTTCTCCTATGTCAAGAAATTCAGGCTAAGTCATGTTTGTTTTGCCAGTCATCTGATTTAGCCATGAAAGGGAAGCGGTGATCTCTCCGTTTTGATGGAGATAAAGGACAGAGAAAACCTGGTGATCTGCAGGCCATCTGTGACTCACATAAACAAAGCAGCCATTAACATCCAGTGGAGAGAGGACAATCGGAGGCTTGGGTTGATCCAGATGGTGTAGCCTTTCACCTGGCTCTTCTTCTTGGCACACAGGCCTCAGTGCAGCTCTCAGGGCCGCTCTCCATGCCTCGATCAACTCTCCAAAATCAAGGAGGAGATTTGATCAAGAAAGTCCCTGTAGCACTCATTAGACTAAAGTGTTTTCAAGTCAGAAACATTCAACTATTGAACAATATCCACTCATATTTAGTGCATATCCTCAGAGATTATGAATCATACCGCCGTAATTAATCAGAAGGTTGCCCCGAATACTCCACGGACCAGCAGATGAGGTTTTGTTGTGTCTGCCGAGGCAAAGGTTGCCACATCCCCCGCAGAGTTTCTGATGAGCTGAAGCAGAGTGTGACCTAGCACTCTGGAGGGGTCTGACAATGGAAAAGAAGGCTGAAGAGAGAAAAGAAAATAATCTGTAAAACAACCCTAAGGCCTTATAATATATATATTATATATATGTATATTTATTTATTTATTTTTTTTTGCTTTTGGTACAGGTTGGAAGGATTCCGGAAATTCAGCTGTATTTGTTTTTTTTTTTTTAGCTCGGAGCTGCGAAGAGAAGGCGAAACACAAGAGCTCAGGTAGAACAGGGATATATACAAGAATACACGAGCAGACTTGTTGGAAAATAAAGCGGCGTGAGATGCATACACGGTTCAAAATGAAAAACTTCACAGAGAATACACAAAGCGTTCAAGGCGGAGTGGAATAGTGGTTAACCACAAGCGGTGGAACTGTGCAAACACATTCGAAGGAGTCGTTTAGAAGATACGATGTGTGCTTGTAACTGGAAGACAGATTTCAACATAATTTTATAAGCCTTAGGAATCTTCCCCACATTCTTGAACTGTGTGTGAGAGTTTGCTGAACTGAAATGCTTCACGGTTCGTGGTCACTTGGTGACATTTCGTGCCTTAATCTCCTACAAATTGGCTATGTATTAGGGGAAAAAAAAAAAATGTCCCTTTGACTCAAACTATGGTGAAGCCATGTCAAACCAAACAAGTTTCAGAAATGAACTTTTACAATTTGCCTACGTGGTACCTACAGTACCGCACCTCATGATTTGATATAAATTGTACAATAAATTTTACTATTTCTCTCCAATCCTCCTACCATTTGTCAAGATTTGGTACAAGACTTGTATTTCTCACCTCATTAGCCATATTAAAAGCCAACCCTTTTTCATAGTGTTTCTTAACAGTGACCTGGATCTCTCTGCTGTGGATTCCTTCTTATGAACATCTTTCTTGTTTTTCTTGTGGTGAAAATTTGATTGTCATTTATTATTATATCATTCTCAGCATACTGTAGCTAGCGAAAAACAGTCAAATCACATCACCCTCCCAGTCTGAGGGCATATTCCTCCACCATCCATCATCCATGCGCTAAGTGTTGTCACATGAACATGAGGGCACATATGATGGTCATAGCAGTGTATAGCAGGATCATAGCAGCTCTTAGTAAAATGATGTCCATTCCTGCCTGGTCATTAAATGCTTGAGCTGATTCCGAGATTGTTCCATTTCATTATCAAATCTTTGTGATCAAAGAGAATAACTTCGATTGATTACAAATAGAATCATTAAAGCATCTTTGTTATGCTGTTAGGTGAAATATTTTTTGCATATTATGGCAAAGTTTAGAGGTTAGCAATGTGGCCTCGTACCTCCAGAGTTGAGGGTTCGCTTCCTGCCTCGGGTCAGGTCAGAATAATAGATGTTTGTGAATGTGTAATAGAAGTGTGTGTGTGATGGATTGGCACCCCACCCAGGGTGCATGCCACTCCGTGCCCGGGCTTCAGGCTTCCCATGCCCTATACAGGATTAGTGTTATGGAGAATGAGTGAACAGTGAATGAGTGAGGTAAAACACTCTCAGTGGTTTGGTTCATGTGTTTAGTGTTCAAGGAACATCAGTGTGGAAATCCGACAGAGCTTTCTTTCCTTCTTGGGCATTTATGGATCTTATTAAGCATTCTCTTTCATTCCAACATATCTCTCCTAAACTGTCACTTCACTGTATGTGGCTCATGTCACTGTACAGCACACTCGGGCCTTTCATTCTTTTTGGTTTCGCTCTGAAATTGGAAAACGTCAGCGCGTGCTAGATGGCGGATTCATCCCAAGCTCAGCTCTGATGGATGAGTGCGCTGAGCGACTCGTCAATCCTCGTTGCAATAAAGCTGAAATGTACATTCGCTGCTGCTGTCAGCATCCGTGTCACTTACAAAACCCAGAGTAATCAACTCTCGCCTGCAGTTCTCCAGAACTCTCCCGGTCCTTTTATGGGTTTCTCTGAAATAAGTATGAAATAATGAATGAGACATCATTAGTTCACTTGAGCACAGTCCATCTTTTAGAGGCAAGAGGACATTTTATATAAGTCTGATGGATTTAAGATAATTCTCATACGAAAATGGAGCAAAGACGAACGGAAACCATTTTACAAATCATAAACGCAACCCGAACTGAGAAGAATGGTGCTACTAAGCGCTGATTTCTCGATAAAGTTAAAGCGAATGGGTTCCAGGAATTTCTTTCTTGTTTTCTTCTTGAAAAACGTAAAACAAATGTTGAATAGGAGAGTGAAGGTAGAGCAAGAACAGCTAGAGCGAGTCTTCATAAAAGAAGCAGAAAAAAGCAAGCTTCCGTGAGTCACAGAGACGGGAACTCTGAGAGGCTGAAAAGAAAAGAAAACAAACATTGAAACATGACAGTATGGTTACATTCATTCTTTGAATAAGCATATTTGCTTACATTATTAGATTTTTATTCTTTTTTTGCATAAATCAGAGCCATTTCTTTTCATGGTACCTACAAAAGTCTAATCTCTGTCTATACTATGAGCACGCTCGTTCCTTGAAACATCACAAGGTGATGATTACGTCTGATGCACACATGAACAGGATGCTAACCCTAACCTGCATCACAGTTCAGTCTGGAGGTCAGCAAACAGCTCATCAGATCACAGAATGTTAGGTCAGGAAGGTGTACGAAGGCCAGATGGCTATCTTTTGATGTTTTGATGCTGTGGAGATGTGTGGCTATGGGAGAGAAGCCAACGGCAGCGGGAGCACAGTGTGGACATGGTTCCATATGTCTACACAAGAACTAGTAGAGGTATCATGCAAAAGTGCATTCCAGTTGTTAGTGTGTTGGAGATTAAGTTGATTTTACATTAACGCTATTTTGTTTTATGGCCTGACTTTGTTATCTCATAAGCTTCGATTGTTGCTCAGTTGCAGAAGGGTGCTTTCAAAAACATGAAATAAGTTTCCTCATCCTTCCACTGAATCTAATCACTGCTTGACTGTTGAGTCATTATATAAGTTGGGGTACATCCCATGTCTGTTGATGAGAAGTATATTTTAAGTATATATTAAGGCATGTTATAATATCACAAAAACATTTTGTTCATCCTTTGCTTGAAAATTCCCAAATTGACCACCCATGACCTTAATGTCTTAAAACAATGACTGACTGTTGTTAAATAATTACCTAATTCCATGTGTGTTATTTCATAGTTTTGAAATCTCCAGTATTGTTGTAGAATGTAGAAAATAAATTGATTGATTCATTCATTCATTTTCTATACCGCTTTGTCCTGTATTCAGGGTCGCGGGGACCTGGAGCCTATCCCAGGAGACTTCGGGCACAAGGCAGGGTACACCCTGGACAGGGTGCCAATCCATCGCAGGGCACACACACACATACATACACACACTCATTCACACACTATGGTCAATTTGGGAACGCCAATTAGCCTAAGGAATCTTTTTTTGTTTTTTATTTTCATTTTTTATAAAATATTAACTTTCAGTATTTTATAAGAATACCAAAGAAAATGATTGTGTATAGAGTGATGACAACCAATACAATTTATGTTATGATAAGGAAACTCTCCATTTCTTCTATTCCAGTAAAACAGTAATAATGTAAATTTTAGAATATAGAATCCAGAAGATCAAATTTGCACAAATTTAAAAAGAGGCCTGAATCACTGCAGGTCTTCAGAATCCAGGTCTTAAAGTGGGGAGGGGTGCATTTCAGTTTCTCTGAATGTATAGGTGAGAACAGCTGATTCACACCTGGGGAGGGTGAATAATTTGCATTTGAATGTTGTCTGCCATTGTAAAGCACACACAGTAACACTAAAAGAACAACATCCCAGGACAAGTGCCCCTGCATAAATATTATTTAGGAGAACAAGAGTCCTCTGCGCTCTGGAAAAATTTGTGTGCGGTTGAGTGCTGATTAGAGTACGTAGGAAATTAAAGAGGAGGAGATAAACAACAATAGCCCACGTTTAGAAAAGCAGTTTTATTTAGACGATATAAAATAATCCTGTGTCTATTTTTAGGCGTCACAATGACGAAAAAATTATGATTTTGTAAAATAATTAAAGTAAACAGGGAGCGCTATTCTGTATTGTTTTCGGTGAACTTGAGCGCGTAGGAAAATTAACCGAAACACGGTGTATACTCGCCTCACAGACGTGAAAAAATATATACTTATAGAAAGCGAAATATCTGCGTTTAAACTTATGGAAAATACATTTTAGATTATGTAATTCGTATGGAAAGTGAATTATATGTGCATTCACTGCTGCGGAGACGACAAGAATACAGGATTACCAAAACCAAAGAAATCACTAATTTATCAATAATTGTTAAAATGGTCAGTCAGTCTCCTTGCTGTTTTTCCCCCAACGCATTTTTTTTACTTTATGCGCGCGGCTGAGCGCTGATTAGACTACGTAGGAAGTTAAAGAGGAGGATCACGATATGTCACGGCGTGCGTCTGTGATGGGCGTGCGCCCAAATCTACTATCGCTCCTCACTCACTCCGTAGGCTTCCTAGATAGGCGGCAGGTATGTAAAGGGACAGAGCCGCCTATTCGGGCCGGCTGGCGATAATTAACGTTAGGATCTCGGGCTTGCTCCGCATTATAAAAGTCCGGGAAGTACGTGATGCGGTGGAGAATACTAGAGTGGCATGCGAGTGGGGCGATGTGATGCGCCCTAGGGACTTTAAACAGGACACTGGAATTCCGCCCTTTGATCCTCGCGCTCCCGCGGCGCCTTCAATCCATGCAGGCGCGCTGCCTCCGCATGCTCCGTTCTGCCACTCTGCCCACCTCCACCTTTCGCCAGCTGTGTGCCCGCATGCCAGCATGGCACAGCCTGTGCCATGCTGGCATGCGGGCACACAGCATGCCCGCATGCCAGCACGCATGGCACAGCCATGGCACAGCCTGTATTGTGTTAAGGTTCGTTATGAGGTTATGAAGAAACATTATGATGGAAATCCACTAGCTAGTGCATAATCAAAGTACTAAAATTACAGAGAATTATTTTCAATTCAATTCAATTCAATTTTATTTATATAGCGCTTTTAACAATCGTCATTGTCTCAAAGCAGCTTCACAA
>JAQQZT010000002.1:2117776-2130818 GCA_030068275.1 Clarias platycephalus
TATATAATGCATTTGATTAAATTCAATAAATTATTAAATATATTGTTGAATATAAAATGTCCAAAAAATATTAAGTATATACATACAGTAGGTATATTTGAAGAAATCCATATAATCCAATCCAAGCCAAGAACTGAGCAATAAAATATACACACAGGGGTTTTAACTGACAATCTACTGGGTAATTTCTTTTTTACATAAAATTTTAAAGGGTCATCAAAAAATTTTGTTTAAAAATTGTTGTTGCCGGTTTTTACACAAGCTTTAAATAGGGGCCAAGTGCTAATCTAGGGATTTAAAATCACAATGAATTATGATTATGACTTTAATGTGAAGCTGCTTATGTGTGAGATAAGAAATGCTCGTCTGGCAATTTTGGGATTTGAACTCACAACCTGTTGGTTGCTTTCTTTATAAAACTACACCACAGTCAAACTTAAAAACAACAGATGCAGTTTTAAATTAAATGGGTCATTACAGAATATTTATTCATCTGTTCAAAGGGACAACCTCATGAAACCATACGCTCGAATGTAATGCATGAACAGAATCCATATTATAGATTCCTCCGTCTTGTGAACATTAACTACTTGAGCAAACAACGTAAACGGTTAAACCGTTAATAATCAACAAAGCAGACTGTTATCCTTGTCACAACAGACATTTAAAAGGCTAATTTTATGTCTTACACACAGAAAGACTTACGTTTCATTTGTGACAATAAAAGTGTCTCGGTGGACGATAAAGTAGAATCATTCTCCGATACTGTTTTACGAGCTTCAATAAAGAAGACTGATATGCAGAGCTGCGGCAGTGCTTTATAGCTGTCCTTTTTTTAAAACAAAAAAGAAAAATTATTATTTTTTTAATGGAATTAGTGGGAACTTCAGTGAATAACCAAAAGCGTAAAAAACTAAATAGTGTGAGTTTGAATTAAAAATATGTACAGTATATAGTGCTGGCTTCCAGGCTAGTAGCTCATTAAACCTCTTGAGCTTGACTTTTATAAATCAGACACTATGAAAACACACACACTTGCACCAATAAATGTGAATCAAATTCCAGCGAGGTCTTCTCCTAAAGAGAGAGATAAAAAGAGAGCACGAGTAGACGGTAAAGGACTTTTCCCCATCGGCAGCTTGGCCAAGGCTCAATGGGGTTTTGTGATGTAGAGGGATTGCAGCCAGTCGTGCTGAAACTGCACCAGTGATTAGGAAAATTGAGTTTTTCAGAGCCACTGACTCTTTTGAATCAAGCCCCACGTCTTGTTGAATTGGGAACCATCCCAGCGCGAACAAGCCTCAGCTGGACGAATATCCAAGGTTCACTCGCAAATAATCTCGGGCGCTGGATTTCCTTTGAAGAAAATGAATTGTCAATCAGATACGTCAACAAGCCGGGAGCAAAACGAGAGCCGGTATGAACCCATTTCCTCAGCACTAAGAAGTTTACCCACAAGGCACCCTGATTGTGTGCTGATCATTTTCTTACCACAAAAGTCGGGAAGAAAGAAAGAAAGAAAGAAAGAAAGAAAGAAAGAAAGAAAGAAAGAAAGAAAGAAAGAAAGAAAGAAAGAATAAAGGCTGTGACCGTGCTTGTGAAGTAATGTTATTTCCCCTGAGACCTGCTGAGGAACACTGCAATTTAACACGCAGTGGTGAGCGAAAGGTCCCCTGATTATTTCAAGGTAAATTGAAGCATTTTTTTTTTTATAGTGGAGTATTTTTTTTTAACATACTTGAAATTTTATTTCTATCAACCCATTAGCAAAAAGAAAGTTATAATGAATTGTTGCACCTAATTCACCTGCAGGAAGCAACATCTGGATGTGTTAGAATGAAACATACTCTATATATATAGTAGAATTAGTACAGTATATACACAGCTTATATTGTGGGTAAGACAATACCTTGAAAGTTTTACTTAAAAATGTAAAGATTGGTCTCAAGATGTTTTCTTGGTCTTCAAGATGTTGGTCGCATTTGTTCTTTTTTAGTCTCAGACATTTCTGGTGCTAATTATGGTCTCAGACTTGACTGGAAGTTTGTTCAAATAAAATTTGTGTTTATTTTTGCTTTTCTCTTTCATACACTTTTCTACTGGTAGTAGAAAAGTAGTAGACTTTTTTTTTTAACTGTGTCTTTATATCCAGTGGAGATAGATAGATATACTAGTTGAATAACAGTATTCAATTCAATTTTATTTGTATAGCACTTTTCCGTAATTCTTTTGTTAAAAGTTTGTTAGTTTGTATGAAATGTGAATGTGTACAAATCAAAATGATCGGATTGTCCCTGATGAACAAGCCGAGGGCGACGGCAACAGTGGCAAGGAGAAGCTCCCTGAGATGGCACTAGGAAGAAACCTTGAGAGCAACCAGATTCAACAGGGAACCCAGAAAAGCAGGGATTGATCTGCAGTCATACTGTGTGTTAGAAGGCTGGAAGTTCAGTATAACAGATTAACAGTGTTTAAGTTAATATGGAGTCCAGTCCGTTATTGGAGGCTCAGGTAGACTGTAGAAAACTCCAGTCCCTGGAGGAAACCCACCAAGCACGGGGAGAACATGCAAACTCCATGCACATAGAGACGGGAATCGAACGCGAACCTTGGAGGTACAAGGCGACAGTGCTAACCACTACACCGCCATGCCACCTACAGTATATAGTATATATCCTGGTTAAACATAAGCAAAGGCAATAAGCTTCAGCTATATTTTCCTTAATCAGCTAGCTAGATAGTGTGTTTTTGTGTTTGTTGCTAATGAACACAACACCAATTAACTAGCTACAGTAGCTTTCATTAGTAACAATCAGGACATGCGCAGGACATCAGGATGTGACGAAAATGCAAAATTCACTGAAAATTTATAATTGCCAAAACCAAACTGGCCAGATAATAGATGTTTGATCTGTTGTTCAATTCTAGAATGTCTAGCCCCGTGTTTTAGACATTTTTTCTACCTTTAGCCAAAATGTTTAAACTGCTAGTTACTAAATAAGTCTTAAAATGCTCACCTTTACCCCAATGAACAGCACAGAGTCAAATCTTTTTATGGATAAAAAAAGAATGAAAGCTCAAGTGTGAATGTTTGCATGAATTATGTATGTGTTAAGAAAAGATGTACAAATTGCTAACAGTACTGTATTTTCTGCCATTTGCTCAGTTACTCATTGGAAATTGTGAAACATGTGCTGCCACGTTCATGAATAACGAAGTGTGAAAAGAGTTCTGTACCGAAATGCAGGAATGCAGGCCTCGCCATGAAAAGGGAATTTATGCTTTTCTGTTTCAATCTGATGGATTTCATTTGGACTTGTATCAATAAAGATTTGCGATGTTTTAAAAGTTACACAAAAGAAAAAATAAATGAAGAAAATACATTAATTTAAATTGGATACAAACAATTATGAACAAATAAACAAATGTAAATGCAGAAACTATACAATTAATTATGATATTGGCAACTTTTCTTACACAGATAGATTTATTTTATTTTATTTTACTATTTTGACCATCTGCTTTTGGATGGGGTCTTATAGGACTGCATTCTTATTGGCCAGCTGTTTTTGGGCGGGGTCTTATAGTACTTTATTCTTATTGCCCATCTTATAGTACAGGGTATTATAGCACTTCATTGTTATTGGAGCAGGGGAAGGCATGTTCATAGGCAGAGAGAGAAAAGGAAAGGCTAGAGTTTAGAAGTGGCAATAGGGACTTTGAATGTTGGGACTATGACAAGGAAGGCAAGAGAGTTGGTTCAAATGATGCAGACAAGGAAGTTGGATATACTGTTTGTACAGGAGACCAGGTGGAAAAGTAGCAAGGCTAGAAGCTTACAGAAGGAGTAGGTTTCAAGTTGTTTTATTATGGTGTGGATGTGGATAGGAAAAGAAATGGAGTAGAACTTATCATGAAAGAGGAGTTTGTAAGGAATGTTCTGGTGGGTGAAAAGAATATCAGATAGGTTGATGAGTCTGAAGCTGGAAATTTAAGGTGTGAAGAAGTTCTGACATGAGTTAGATGAAGGTCTTCAAGACAGAAACGCAGAAGGACAGATGGTGGTGAACTTTGCAAATAGGATGAAAATGGCAGTAGTGAATATTTTCGTCCAGAACTGACAGGAACATAGAGTGACATAAGAGCCAAGACAGAAACCATCAGGTGGACTACATCTTGTGTCGACGTTGTAATCTGAAAGAGATCAGAGATAAGTATTGGTACATAGGGTAGAATGTAGCCAGACAACAGAGGATGGTGGAGTGTAATATGACCCAGGTGGTGAGGAAGTTGAAGAGGACAAAGGCTGAGCAGAGTGGTTAAGGTAGAGGTGGCAAAGGCAAAACAAATAGCATATGAGGACTTGTATGCTAGGTTGGACAGTAACGAGGGATCTGTACAGGTTGGTGAGGCAGAAAGATTGGGAAAGAATGTTATAATGATTAAAGTTAGGGATGGAAATGGACTGACAGGTGCCAGGAGGGTGATGGGAAGATGGAAGGAGTACTTTGAAGAGTTGATGAATGAGGAAAATGAAAGAGAACCAAGAGTAGAAGAGTTAACTGTTGTGGAGCAAGAAGTAGAAAAAATCAGTAAGAGTGAGGTGAGAGGAGGATGTTAAAGAGAAGGTATGGAAGTGCTTAGGAGAGGTGGCAGTAGAATTTCTGACTAGTCTGAAGATCTTGAGAGTGAAAGGATCCCAGAGGAATGGAGGAGAAGTGTATTAGTGCCGATCTTTAAAAACAAGGGGGTTGTGCAGAGTTGTGGCAATTACAGAGGAATAAAGATAATGACTCGTACAATGAAGCTGTGGGAAAGAGTAGTGGGAACTAGGTTAAGGGCCATGGTGAGCATTTGTGAGCATATGGGTTCATGCCTAGAAAGAGTACAACAGATGCAGTATTTGCTTTCAGGATGCTGATGGAGAAGTACAGAGAAGGTAACAGGGAGTTGCATTGTGTCTTTGTAGATTTAGAGAGAGCATATGACAGGGTGCAGAGAGAGGAGCTGTGGTGTTGCATGAGGAAGTCTGGATTGACAGAGATGTATGTTAGAGTGGTGCAGGACATGTCATAGCTGTAAGACAGTGGTGCGACAGAAGAGTTCAAGGTGGAGGTGGGTCTGCATCAAAGATTGGCTCTAAGCCCTTTCTTGTTTGCTCTGGTGATGGACAGGATGACAAAGGAGTCTCCATGGACTATGATGTTTGCAGATGACATTGTGCTTTGTAGCAAGAGCAGGGAACACGTGGAGGAAAATCTAGAGTGGTGGTATGCTCTGGAAAGCAGAGGAACTAAGGTTAGCCGCAGCAAGATGGAATGCATTCAATGCAATGTGTAAATGAGAAGGACCCAAGTGGAATGGTGAACCTACAGGGAGCAGAGGTAAAGAAGGTGCAGGACTTTAAGTCCTTAGGGTCAACGGTCCAGAGCAACGGAGAGTGTGGGGAAAGAAGTTGAAGAAGTATGTACAGGCAGGTTGGAACGGGTGGAGACATGTGTCAGGGGTGTTATGTGATGAAGGAGTATCAGCGAGAAGGCAAGGAAAGGTGTACAAGACAGTAGTCAGACCAGAAATACTCTACTCTACTCTGTTTCAGTGGCACTGAAGAAAAGACAGGAGACAAAATTGGAGGTAGCAGAGATGAAGATGTTGAGGTTCTCTTCGGGGGTGACAAGGATGAATAGGATCAAGAATGAGTTCATCAGAGGGTCAACCCATGTTAGATGTTTTAAAGAGTCAAAGAGGCCAGATTGAGGTGGTTTGGACATGTTTTGAGAAGAGATTGTGAGCATATTAGTAGAAGGATGCCGAGGTTGGAGTTGCCAGGCAGGAGGTCTAGAGGAAGACCAAAATGGAGATTTATGGATGCAGTGAGAGAGGACATGAAGTAGGTTGGAGTGAGAGAAAAGGATGCAGAGGATAGGGTTAGATGGAGGCAGATGATTCGCTGTGGCGACCCCTGAAAGGGAACAGCCGAAAGACAAAGAAGAAGAAGATTCTTATTGGCCATCTGCTTTTAGGCAGGGTTTTATAGGACTGCATTCTTATTGGCTAGCTTCTTTTAGGTAGGAGTCTGACAGGACAGCATTCTTATTGGATACATTGGTAAAGTAAACCAATTTTATTCCAATAATGTGTTTATTTTACTAAGACTTTTATAAGATTTGTTTGACTGCTTGTGATCTTTTCATGATTTTCCTCCTTTCAGTTGTTCTACAGCGTATCCCAAAAGTCTCCATACACAGGGGAAATTAACACTCTTTAGCAAAATGTAAGTTTACTTACCAAACCTCCTTTACACGAGTCGTCTCTCCCAATCATAATGAACTCATCTTAACGCATCTGCTGTGCTGCCAGTAATTGCTTAATTATGTTAATTTCCCCTATGTACAGAGACTTTTGGGACAGCTTGTAGTTATTTTAAAATGCTTTAATGTTACATCATATTATGTTTTATTGCAACGATGCTTCCATGCAAGACTGCAACAATAAAATGTATCCCCTTATTATTTTATTATTTTAAGCCTTATGTCCAGGTAATAAAGACACCAATTACAATGCAATTAAACTGTTACATACAGTATACATTGTAATTGGTGGTTTTAATGAGTAAAGATGAATTAATCGTAATGAACTTCATGTAACATGCTAATAAAGGGTTAGTGTGAATTGCAATAGTCATACAGTAAGTCTGGATCACTGCTATGTTAAATTGTAATTTGTAACATAATGTTATCCTGAAATAAAATGTTTCAAATGTTGTGAAAAAGTTTGCAAGTGCAGACTTCTCTGTAAAAGTGAGTCGTTTTAACATGATAAAGATAGAAGGTGAAATTCAAACTACAGTAAAAACATAATAACTATGGCCGTGGCTAGGCTACAGGCTAAATGCTAATGCTAATGCTAACACAAGGTGAAAGAAAGAAAATGTAAAAAAAAAAAAAAAAAAACTGGGGACAAAAACTAAACCGTAACATAAACATAAATAGACAAACTAATCAGAACGTAAATTAAGATCATGTGACTATTAATACATGCAGTTGATTCTCGAGCAAATAAGCAAAAAGCATAACAATTTAGTACCCCAGCAATGTAACGATCAATTTCAGATCATTATAAACAAACAAAAAAATAGGCCGTTACTATTAAAAGTATTGAAATTAAATCTCTCTCTCTCTCTCTCTCTCTCTCTCTCTCTCAATTCAGACGTCCCTGATTGATGAGACACCTGACAAGTGTGCGAGTGTGAGATGCTATAGACTTGTCATGCAGCTGTGCTAGTACATCTCTGTAATGTGTGTGAGCTCGCTGCTGATAGTAATGCGTGTCCTTGAGGCAGAAAAACATAGGGCTTTGGTATTGTCCTACTGAAGCGTTGGTGTTGATGTTGGAGGCTGCGAGTGTTCGCTGATCAGAGCACCGAAGGCTGTGTAGGTGTGTTTGCTTTGCTAGTGAGTGTGTACCTCCATTACTGAGTGTCGACAGCTATATGACTATCGCAAGGAAGGACGTGTTCAGGCAATATGTGTGTATGTGTGAGTAAGAGAGAGAGAGAGAGAGAGACAGAGAGAGAATCTTTGGGATGAGTTCAATCTCCAAATCTCCCAAGTGTCTCTCGCTTTCTCTTTCACCTTGGAGTGAGAGCGAGAGGAAGGCTGTACCAACTGATTTCATTTCTCCCCAGCCGGCAGCTACGGTTTAACTGTTACAGCATGTAATGGATATTGTACCTTCAGGAGATGAACACGGGGCAAACTTCACCTTTTCACCAAACTCCAGACTGCTTCTGTTGTTATCGCAGTGTTTCCTCAACAATTGAAAATCTCCCAGCAGTCTGAAGCTATATTCTAAAAAAATATATTAGAATAAAAAGTATGTGACTGGATCAAATCTAGGCTTGATCATAGGATTCATCATCATCATCATCATTAAATAAATGTTAGTGTTTGACTGTTTAATTTAAGCCCCGATAGATTAGCGATGAGCGACAGCTCCACATCACTTCCCAATCTCAATGAGACGACGCTTACTATAGCGCTTTTCCCCATCGTGTGAGTGAGATCATTGTTTTTTGTCCTAATGTTTGCTAAAGGCTTTTCGATGAGGTCTCTGTAGCGAGCCTTAGCTTTTATAAAGATGGATATTAGCCTCGGAGGGAAGCCTTTGATTAGCGCAGGATTAGCATAGACTCACTTTAAAAGAAGTAATTAGAATTTTAATAAAACTGTCTTATAATTGTTACACTGGTTCAATGGACATTATGTCAAGCCACAGGGTGGTCACGATGAAGGCTTTTTCATATATATACATGGAAATAACATGTAAAATGTTGTATTTTAATATAATAATTAAAATGGATAGATTTTTATATATTTTATACATTTGTAAAATAAAATTGTATAAACTGACAAAATCTTATACATTTTCATAAAGTTTGCACACACACACACACAAACATTTTTTTTTAAATAATAATAATAATAATAATAATAATAATAATAATAATAATAATAAATGTTGGAAATCCCAATCTCCTTGTTTCCTTGTATCAAAATAATATTTTCTAACCTGATTGATGTGCATCCTAATCAGTATCTAATGGTTAGACAAATGTGCATTGGTTTAACATACATGAGAGTAATCCATAATGAATAAATAAATAAATGGGTAGACAAAATGTGATAAATTAATAAATATTTTTGTTTGCTTTTATTTTGTATTGCTTTTATGTTATTTTGGAGGATACATTTACATATCATACATTATTAAAATGTTCTAACTGAGGCAACTGAGGTTGGCAATTTATTTATTAATTTTTATTTATTTTTTATTAAAAAAAAATTTTGGGGGGGAGGGGGGTAAACTTTTACATTTTTATATAGCTAATCTTTACCTTACGCCTGGTTTGTTTTATTCACTTTGTTTTTCCCTGAAATTCAGATTTCTTATTTACTTCCCAGACTCGTCCCCGCCTTCTTCCACACTTTCCCCGCCTTCCACTCTGAACAGCCCTCTTAAATATATCTACAGTCTTAATTAGCTGTTTTGGAGCAGACAAAGTGAACGTACATCTGAAACCCCTGTCAGTCCCTTATGAAGCATCGTGGCAATTTACTCAAACCCCGTTCAGGCCTGTATGTGAGCGTGTATTAAATATTGTGCAGATCAGCGTGAACAATGTTTTATTCTGATCAATAGATGTCAGCGGATGTAATTAAACAGGCACAAATCAATTAAATGGTTGTGGAAAGGCAGCATAAGCAGTTTTGCTCCTGATAGCAGGGGAATTTTTTCCTGCATGCATAATGAAGTGTGTATGTGTTATGTTTGTTTAGTCAGTCAGTACAAATACCTGCGCCAAGTGACTCGACGATGGATGTAGAGCGGCGTAGGTGGGTTCGTGCTTATTTGTACTGTATGCAACATGAAAAGAAAGAAATACACAAGTATCTGTGTGTGATTGAGGATTTAGAAATATGATGCGAGAAATACGTTTTGCTTTAATTAGGCCAAGTTTGAACAGATGTCATGTCTGGACATTATTTATGCCTAAAGAAATAAGTAAAGAACGTAGTACATATATTGTGAGACTGTAATAATCCACAGCAGCATTTTGTGATAGAGTCTGATATGAAGCACAGGGCTTTATCACAATAACGAGGCTTTTTCTACAAAATTTCATGGTTCAGGCGTGTGATAGTGAAAATAATAATACACCACCAGTCAGAAGTTTGTGCAAGCCCTTTAACTTCATGCTCTTTCTTGATTGTTATTTCTTTCTACACTTTAAAACACACCTGAAGGCGTTTATCCAAAATACACCTTTGAACAGTTGATATTGAGATTCTGCTACTTCTGCTCTGTAAAGCTTTATAACGGCTCTAATCTGAGGTGCTGGTTGTTAATTGGTGATTTCTGAGGCTGGTGACTCTAAATGAACGTCTCCTCTGCAGCAGAGGTCAGTTTTGGTCTTGCTTTCCTGGGAAGGTCTTCATGAGAGACAGTTTCATCATGTCTTCATCATGGAGCTTGATGGGGTTTACAAACGCACTCGACACAATACTGTTCCTGCAAGAACTGTTCCAGAACAGCTGACCTTTATATAGTATTTTAAAATAATCCATCCACTGATCAGTCATGACATTATGACCATCCACTTAATATTAAGTAGGTCACGCCCTGTACCATCCAAAAACAGCAATATTCTGTGTGTTCTGACACTTTTCTGTAGAGAAACAACCCTTCGCTCCCCATCAGTATGACTTGGCCACCCATGACTCTTTTGCCAGTTCACCAGATTTTAATTCCTTGCAACACTTTTGGTTGGTTCTCACCACTGCTGACTGAGAACATCCCACAACAGCTGCAGTTTAGCCCTTGTCAAAATCACTCAAATCCCTACAGCTGCACATTCTTTCTGTTTCCAGCACATAAACATCACGAACAAAGCATTCATTTGATGCCTTATATATCCAGCCACTTTTACAGTAGGTGGCATTGGCACAAGCTATTGTACCTGTAGCTACTGTGAGAAGGGACAAATTGTGTTGATTAGATAACTGGGTCAGAGCCACACCAAAACTGCAGCTCTTGTGGGATGTTCTCGGTCTGCAGGACATACAGTACCAAACGTGATCCAAGGAAGGAAAACTGGTGAATTGGCAACATGACCATATGAGGCCAAGGCTCACTGATGCACACATGGGAAGCGAAGGCTGGCCTGTGTAGTCCCATCCAATAGAAGTACTAGTGTATTGTAGATCAAATTAATTGGTGAAAAGGTTATTGCTGGTTGTGATAGAAGAGGTGTCCAGTATAGTTCTAGAATGTAGAAAATGAATTCAAACTTGTGTCCAAACTTTTGACTTTTCAATCTTCTCTGTATTAATAAATGATACATCACATTTTACAACAGTTTATTTATCCATTTACTTATTTTTTTTTTATATTTATTTAACTGAGAAACAAAAAAGCCTAACCTTTCCTGTCCTGAAGATTGCAAAGCACTAACACTGGAGACTCCTTCAATACATGGTAACGAAATGTCTCCGATCAAAAGAACAAACAAAAAAAGTTCATCTGAATTAATTGAGAGGAAAGAAAGACAAGGCCGTGACAGAACTAATATTTATAGCTGCTATAAAATGAGTTAGAACTTTTCAAGGACCATTAAATGCAACTACAAATAGATAAAAAGTTAATTATTTGTTCATTCATTTGTCCGTTATTAAATGAAAAATTGTAAATGTTGGTGAATCACTCCCGTGTAGGAAAAATAAAACCTTCAGAATGACCTGTTAAAGATTAATTCCATATTTATGAAACCATTATTTAAGTATTAATACAGCATTTACTGTGTAATGTGGTACTTTTTATCCCATCTGTTACTATAGAAACTATAACATATATATGTATTTATTTAAGTGCATGAATGTTAACATACTGTAATGCATTAGATTCTCTTTATAACACACACGAGCAAGAAAGAAAAAAATTCAGACACCCTCCAGTCACAAAGTTTTATGGCTTTTTACAGCGCTGCCTAATGACTCGTGTCCTCTGTGTTTGGAAACCGTGAGAACAATAAAATGAACTTCTTGTGAATAATGTAGAGAAATCAATTAACATGTAGTATTAATGACATTGAAGCGCTGTAATTTATGTTGTTGTTGTTGTTTTTTTAACCCCTACAAGACAGCCTGGGTGTAAAAATACGGATACTAGATACTAGATAGTACTACTGTAGATAACTTTCTTCCTTGATGGTGTCCAAGCACTAGTGAAACACTGGGATAAGTGCATTAGTGTAGCAGAACTGTGTCCTGTTATTCTGCGCAATCAAAAGTCCCGCTTTGACTTGAACGCTCCTCATAAATTATTGGAGCACATGGTAATAATCTGAATCATTTATCCAGGAAAATCTAAACATTTATACATCACACTGTTGAGTCATGTGCACTTCCTGTTGCCTAGAAACCAATATGGCAGTAACTATTATCAGCATATGGATTGACATAGATAGTAAACATATTAACATTATATTAAAATAATTTACTCTACCGTTAACTTTCCAAAAACAAATCATTGTGTTTTTCTCACGGTTTCTGATGCTTTCCGAAATCTGACTATTTAGTGTGAGAATATGTTGTTCCTCATTGGTTTTGCTGCATCTTTACTCTCACCTCTTCTTACTATTAGTACAGAAAAGCACTTCCTGTATGAAACCACACACACGTCCTAATTAGCATGACAGCTAATTAAAAATGATAAGAACGAATGCACGCTTCAGTCCGCTAATGTAAACACGGCGGCCGGAACAGCATCGTAAAGGTCAGAAGTGAAGATGGCTGATTAGGCAAATGAGTGAAGCGCAGTTTCCTACAGACTAGCGCAGGGCTAATATTAGCTCGACCGCTTCCGAGCGATTCTCGGACCGTGCTTCGGAACATGCCTCGATATCGCGTGTTTATTTTGCCGGAAAATGTCACGGATTCCCAGCGGTGGTCAGATAGACAGCACGAGTACAGCGTTGTAGCTGAAAATCACCTGCTGCGGCTTCTCTCGGCTCGTGCGTATTGTTCGAACCGAAACAGGGTATTACATATAGGAAAAAATACAGGTCATGATATTATGAGTAATGTGCAGTAAAAACAATTCATTTTCAATATAATTCTGTAACTAATTAGTTGTCTAACTTCCACAAGGCTGAGAATTTTACTGTTGAAATATTTAAACATGTTAAAACAACAACAAAAAAAATCAATAACTTTTGAATTAGTTGTAATATTTGTCCTATTTTTCAGTCACGTTCAGTGACTGTTGTTATACACTTGTCTATTTTCATCCAAGTCGAAACATGCATTACATTGATGATGAAGACTTCCCATTCCAACGCGTCCTGAAGATGCTCTTCTATCTATCTAAATATCTACACTGTAACAAATTGATGTAAATTTACAGGCCTTTTTTTACAGTTTCCGACTGTTTTTTCAAAATACTGCACATTACTGTAAAAGAAACAGCATTACTGTGATTTACA
>JAQQZT010000002.1:2130918-2141450 GCA_030068275.1 Clarias platycephalus
TATATATATATAAAAAGAGTTCTTAAAACAGTAAGTACCAAAAATATGACCCAAGAGCACTTAATCTAGTATATGTATGTAATATTGTATTATTATATGTAATCTTCTATTACATATTTTATTTTACATGTTTTATTGGGAAGTAGGATCTGTAAACAGCTGTGTGTCTGTTAAAAAATACACTTGTTTATGAGACTCATCAGAACAAAGGCTTCAGTTTGCTAGGGAGCATAAAGATTGGACTTTGGAGCGATGGAAAAAGGTCATGTGATCTGTTGTGTCCAGATTGAGCCTATTCCAGAGCGATGGGCGTGTCAGGGTAAGAAGGAAAGCGCATGAAGAGTGTTGTTCTCCCAGAACCAGAGTGTGGTGAACTGGACGCTATATTGGCCGCTGTAATCAAAGCTAAATGTGATTGAAGGAAATCTGAGTGTGTGTTTGTCTAGACAGTGTATATACAATACAATATCTACCACTAGCTAATGTTAATAGTCTCGGTAAACATCGTAACAGGTGAATTATCTGCTAGCATAAAAGGCAAGCACGTATAGTAGCATTTCGTAATCCCTTAATGGAAGTTAGTACGCTGTTACTGGAAGGACAGAGAGGATTAGAGAAAGAATTTGAGAGAAGAGAGAAGCTACATACGTGCTTTTCATGAAAGAAGCTAGTTGCTAAAACGTAGATGTCCAGTGTGAGTGTTAGCATGAAAGGAACGTATGTAGCACAGGACAAACTAAAAATTCAAACTCAATGTGTTACTCACTTATTCTCCGCCTATACTGCCTGTATCCTGTATGCATGAGACTTAGGACACGAGGGGTACAACCTGGACGGATTGCCAATCCATCACCGGACACACACACACACTACGGGCAATTTGTGAACACCAATTAGCCTAATCTGCATGTCTTTGGACTGTGGGAGGAAACCGGAGTACCCGGAGGAAACCCAGATGTGGGAACTCAACCCTTGACCAGTGGAGGCGCAAAGTGATGACAGTGCTAACCATTAAACCCCCTATGACGTCTTCAATTTAATAATTAAATAGATGTAGCTATATTTGTTTAATTGTATGAGGTTTTGTCGCTTACTTTTGCCCGGTGGGAAACTTTTTCCCCCACTCATCCAGTCAGTGAAAAGACAGCTGTCGCTCTGCTGTGTAATTGTAATTAGCCTACCATGTAATGCTACGTGTTATTTATCGCTTCGCTGCCCGTACAAATGACCTTCTTCCCCTGCAGACCGCGCCAGTGAAAAGTACAGTTCTGTTCAGAGAATCTCTGCTCGTTTCTGTCGGCATTGTCAGTAATTCATGTCAGTTATGCATGGAAGGAGGGAAACTGTAGAGAAAACATATAGGCATTTGATTTTCCAGCAAGAGATATCTCCCAAGACTGAAAACAACAAGGACTTTAAAATTACTTGTCATCTTTATTGAATGCACACATTTTGGTTTATCAGAAAGAGATAAAAAAAAGAACATGGTCTGTTATTTCAGCCTCGCACTCAAGCTAAGAATAAATCTCTGGAAAATCTTGCTTCGATTGCGACCATTTGTTATTGTTATGCGGGGAAGGAAATCTATATAAATCTGAGATTTTTTTTCTGCAGAGAATGAGAAATTACATTTTTTTTTTCTTTTTTAGTCAAGGTTCATCTGTCTAAAATTTTACTTTTTGTCTTCTCTGCTTCTACGTAAGTGTTTTATTTGATTTTTTTCCCCCCCTCTATTTTTTTTCTACTGGTTTTATTCTACTGTAAATGTTTTGTAAAAGTAATGTAAATGTAAAAGTGTGGAATTACACAGTTCACATCCTTGTGTTAAAAAGTGGTGACAGAATGAGACAAAGTTCTTAATATAAATATATATTATTTATTCAGATTTTCACAAAATAAACATGTTATGTATTTTATTCGTTTTCACACCACAGCAATTTAAAACGAAAGATATTTTGTTTGTTAAAAAACGACAAGTCAAACGTTCTAACCAATTTGATCTTCTTTTCACACTTAGCATTATGTTTACTTTAACCAGGCAATGTGCTGACACTGGAGACTCCTAAAAAATCCCAAAGCATTAACTCTGTCCCGAAGTCACGGCTTTACCTCTGAGTGCTGCATTGTCTCTGACACCAGAGTCTCCTTCAACAAATGTTAGATAAACATCTCCTTACAGTAAACTTAATACATTCATCTCATCATATCAATCATTAAACAGGTTTTAAAAAAAAAATAAATAAATATGTGCAGACTGTCCACTGTTTACGCTACTGTAATTAAGTCGTTTCCATGGAAATGATAACATATCAGAAGGAGAACAGTCATGTCAACCTGCTATTATAGAGAATTTATCACTACAGTACATTGTTAACTTGTTAACTCAATTTTGATTATGCACTTTTGTTTTTGTTTTTGGTTTGTTTGTTTGTTTGTCTGTTTGTTTTTGTTTTATTGTGCATTGAGGTACATTGCATTAGGTCTAGATCATTATAAATATTTGTGAAGCTTGTCATCCGGAACATAAATAAATAAAGTATTCCACAACCTTCATTTTGTGCAAAAATGCATTCCAAAGTTCACCTAAGACTCGTACAAAGCTTCGGCAGTCCCACTGAACTAAATTGAATTGATATCTTTCAAAGTTATGCTGAATTTAGTATTTGATTCAATACATTTTTATTTTATGTAGTGCTTTTAACAATGATCAAATCAGCTTTACAGAATCAAAAGAAAATTAAATGAGTATGAGTTATGTAAGAAAAATATATACAGTATTCATCAAAATGATCAGATTTAGTACAAATGTAACTATTTTCTTTTTCCGGGAAAATTTTCTTTTTTACTAAATATAGTGTAATTTTAAAGTTTTTTGCTTACTGTACTCATACTGTACTCTACTCATGATAAATTATTGCACTCGTATTCCAGGTGACAAACTTCAGGGTGGGAAGAACGACTTTTAACAACCAAATTCTACTGTAACAAACTTAAATGCACCTCAGTTTTGACTTAAGACTGACTTGAATAAACCTAAACTATCCTTTTAACCGAATAAAATACGGAGTAGGTGTAAAAACTTTCTCACGATTTCGTTGCTCATTTCAATAAAGGTTTTAATAAAGTAGTATCTTTTTAGAAAACTAAAACCAAGTGAAAACTTCAAAAGTAATATAGCTAGTTACAGTATAAAAAACTAATCTAACAAAAAATTTTAATCAACACTGGTTTCCTGCTGGATGATGATGATGATGATGATTTATTTATTTATTTATTTATTTATTTGTTTATTAATTTAAGGATTCTGAACATTAATAATTCACTAATACATGGACAGCATGATTTTGGCCAAGGACTTTTGCCATACAGTATGTTGGTGTTGGTGTTGTTGTTGCTGTTATTATTATTATTATTATTTATTTGTTTTTTAAATTACCTATCCTTTGTCTGCCTGTCCATGTGCTGTTACATTTAATGTAAAAAAGCTATAAACATACTCATCACACTTTGCTTATAAATGACAACTTTTTGACCTTGAAATGTCCTTGTATACAGACCAGGAACTTAAACTTCTACATCCTGAAAATGATTTGAGTTTAATATGAAGCAGTGGATCAAATTAAGTTTTATGCACTGCTTCATTGCCGTTCACTAAAAGCACTTCAAAGCTCTTTTTCTTTTTCCTTCTTTCCTCCCTTTTTTTGTACTCAGACAGATACCTGGCAGCTCCTAATGAATGCTGGAAACACTCTTTTCGGAGAAACATTCGAATTTCTACACAGGGAAAGCCGATTTTTAATTAAATCTCATTGTCTAACTTAATCAGAATGTTCTCTGACTTTGAGTTCATTAATTCGGAGTTGTAAAAGATCCTCCTTTGTCTGACTCATTAACTAAATTGAAGGAAGAATGAACTTGAAAACGCACACTGCTGCTTCAATACCCAATGGGAATCAATCAGAAGAGAGAGCCTTCAGGAAAACCACAAAGTCAGGCTGCCATTAGGGCTATTTTAACTGTTTATAATAAACGTAATAAATTTAGTTTAATTTCTCTAACCAGGACGGAAAATATTTAATTAATGTATTTAGATTTGCGCTTTAGTATTTATGACATTGAGTGTTTGTCACAAAGCAAATTTACATAGAATGTTTGTCAAGCTTTAAATTTGGTAAATGTACTAGCAAGTTAGTTTGTTTTCATTGCTAATGTCACCCCATTGCTCATGTACAACAAGGCCATTACACATTAGCTAATCAATAAGATGAAATGTTTAACATTAAAGTAAATAAAGTGCTTATTTTATTCTTGTAAAATAAAAAATTGACCAGGTAAAATATTTGCATACTTTGATTTTCTAAATATATATTTACTCTTTGGTTTTTCTCACTCAATAGATTTTCTAAAAGTTTCCACCCCTGGTTATTAACACTGCATAATAGCACAGATATTAAAATGACCCAAAGCTTTGAAATTTTGATTAAATGAGAACAGAAATCTGATTATGAAAAAAAACAATTGGTGAGAATATCATTAGATATTTGTCCATTTGTTTCACAACGCAATTTTGTAGAATTTTAAATATGATTGATTAAAAAAAAAACATTTTCCTCCTAGTGGCACTAGACCCTACGAGACTCTTATTTTGAGTCTAGAGGGCGCCCTGTGCCCAAAGACTTTTTGGACACTTGGACTTCATGTCCCAGGACGCATCTCGGTCAGGTGATGGGAGCCGAGTTGACTAATTATGTTGGCTATAAGCGGCCACGTTTTGAGTTCAGTTGTGTTTAATCTGTTCGGTTTTCTGCGGTTTTGTTGATGTATCCAGTGTTGCTATGCGGTTTTGTGTAATCTGTTTGGTTTTTTCCTGTTTGGTTATTTTTGAAATGCAGTTCTGTTTATCTTTGTTTCTTTCTAATAAAAAACATAAAGTCTTAACCTCTGCACCTATGTCTCGCCTGCAACACCACCAATATCGTGACATTTTGACTGTTTTCGCTTCTGCATTTTAGTTCATTTCTGGTTTTGATTAGATTCGGGTGTTTTTCTGTTTGGCTTTGCTGTCTTATTTAAGCCCTTGTTTTTCATTACATTTTTGTCCTGTGTTGATGGTTATTAGATGCCTGATTTCCGCTTCCGTCTCTTTGTGTCATGCTAGCTCATGTTAAGAATTCATAGCTTTACTTAATTCCTGTGTTTTGTGTTATGACTGTAAAAGTTCCTGTAAGTAAAGCACTTCTATCCTTGCTCCCTCCGTTACACAGTTGATTTATAATACTACTAGAAAGTTGATTATTTTCCAATAACAGCACATCCCGGACAGTCCTGTCATACACAGCAATTTGTCCACAATTCCATATTTTCCATATTTATGAATAACACTTCATGATTTGTATCTGTTTTTTGTTGCATTCCTCTTGTAAAACATAATTTTGATTATAGCAGTCATAAAATCACTCCCTTACTTTTTTTTTCTCTCTCTTAAAGTAAAAAAAATATATACAAATAAACAACTCTTTCACCCTTAAACACTCGTGTTCTTGCAACACGGACACAAACCCTTAAAATTCCATTAACAGTTCCAAGACTAGGAAGGAATTTCTCTTTTGATAGCAGCACTGCTTTGAGAAACATGAAAGCCAGATCCTTGGAAAGCACTTTATCCAACTCGTCACTTACGATTGGTGTGTAGAAATGAGAATGAAAATGCCACAGGGCATCACGGGCATCACTAACCGGCCAGCTGTCTGCAATTCTATTTTTTCTTTTTTTTCTTTTAGTGAAGTCAATGTGACGGCGGTTTTAATGAACCATCCGAGCGTGCACGTAAATCGATGTCTGTGACGCGATCTTAACCAAAAGTGACACCATACAAATGAAGGCAGGAGGCAGGTTAGCCCAGGGTTTGGCTCACTGTGTAATAAGGTGGAAGAATAAGGCTCAAGGGTCATGGAGACACAAAGAGGAGGTGAAACAGGAATAATCCCGTCTATGCATGCAAAGTATTTGAAAACAAAACGTGTACAATAAGTCAACAGGAATAAAGCGAATACATTCAATGTTAGCTGATTATTTTAAGTCTGTATGCTGGAAGTTTTAGTAAAAATAATTTGATACAGTTATATATTGAAACTTATTGGCATAATAATAATTTTGAATTATATCAGCCTTTGAAAAACACATTTTGAAATTTAATCAGTGCTGAATAGTTTTAAATTTAAAATTCCACTGGATTTATTAAACTGTAATGTTTGACTTTGAAAAGCAATATCTTTGAATTTATGTGCATGAAATTTTATTTATTATGATGCCAATATGCTATACAGACATTGAATTTTAATGGTCAAAATTCAGTCAATTAAAGTCTTAGGAGTCAAAATAACAGGATCATTTCAAATATTAAAGGTCACATATTTGACTTTATTTATTACGAGGTTAACACAGGTATCAAAGCTCCCCTAAATTGTGTGTATGATGCATTTTTTCATGCATCAAACTCTGTTTCAACCTTTTCCCAAACGCACTGTTTCAGTGTCTATGTAAATGAGTCACTCCTTAGCCACGCCCCTCCAGAGAGAAGTAGAGTTGAGCAACAAGCCAGAGGAGGGGCTATTCTTATATGAGGTCAGATTAGGGAGAGAATGTAATTGGCTTGTTTCTAACCTAGGCAATAGAAAAACAAGGGAAAAGACCAAAAAGCAGGGAATGTACAGTAACTGTAATGTCTGAAAATGACTAAAAAGACAATGTGGCATAATGGGTACATCAAAATAATTTCAAGGAAAGTTTTAATCATTAAATAAAAAATAAAAAAAGTGAAAATAATAATGTGATATGTTGAAGTAATGAGATACTCATTAAGTCAAAATAATAAGCTCTCCATTTTAAATGGAAACCAAATTGAATGAAGTCATATAGAAGGTTGGAAGAATAACATATAATGGAATAAGTAAACAATCGATGGTTATGTTGACATAATGATTTTATATCGTATTAGAACATATTGAAAAAGTATGTGGTATTAGGCTGAAATAATGAATATCCTGAACAGATTGCAACAGATTGCAAATAAAACTGTAATATCATGAAATAATGAGAATAATGAGTTATTCATTGAAATCAATGACTTGATATGTTAAATACCAACTAATACGTTCTTCAACCTAAAGTAGGGCCAAGATTATGTAAAGCGTTAATGGAGCATAACTAACTCACTTCCTTTAGCATATTTAAACCCCGGCGTAAATGTGTTTATTCTTCTTTAAATCCTCACACCATTTGCAGTTCTATCATCCTTAAATGTCGTCAATTACTGACTTAAAGTGGAAGATTAAGGCTGGGCTGTGATCAGCCTGAATGTTAATCTCAGTCTTGTTCATGAGTACCAGCTTGAGCACCTACTTCAATATGGATCGGTGGGAGAAACCAGATCTTAAGATGCATTGTGGGTAGAATCCAGCTTCTCTTTCATGCTTAAGCTTCACAGAGAGGCAGACATTCGTGCGCTAAGGGTCTGATGTCAATCTCTGACATAAACAGGTTGAATATTTTTCAGGGAATCTGAGTTCAACCTTCGTTAGCAAGCTTTACTTAATTGCCTTGGAGGTAGCATCCTGGTACATGCCAAAAAGTGAGATGGGTTACAAAACTCTTTTTTTTTTTTTCCTTTCACTTGCCGTATTTGTATCCTTAAGACATATCAACCGTACAATAACAAGCAGTTATTATAGGAACAATAACTTAACTAGATATTAGAACTAAAAGTCTAGAGAATCACCAGAGGATTGAAGTAGTGTTTGAGACGTTGTCTGATAAATCCCGATACGTGTGACTCATGTTCTTATTAAAATGCAAAGTTAAATAAGTAAAACAGACACTCTGGGTTTTTTCGCTCGACGTTCAGCAGAAATGAAGCTGATCTGAAATGTAAATGAGAATCGCATGGATGGCCTAAAGAAATGCAACGGGTGCTAATTTAGAGCCGCGGCATGCTATTTGTGAATGACGAATTTGCATGAAGACAATTATGCAGCTGCCTGGGGCGTAGAGAGGTGGAGTGGGGTGTTGGTTGGTGGGGGGGGGGGTAGGGCTGTTTGTCCAAGGCAGTCACTTAGATTCTATTAGATTGTATTTCCACTTCAGCAATGTTAATTGAGTTACAGTGGTGTAAACATTTAGCCCTCAATCCAGTCATTCCTAGTCCGCTGCATCCAGAAGGGAAATGTTGTAACCATATGGCAACATTGTTTTTGTTGAAAGTATCTGAGCATTCAAAGAACTCACATTCAAGTTAAGAGCATTTAAGAAATGTCCTCGAGTGAAAAAATTATTCGATCTTGAATTAACTCGCCTGAGGGAAATGATTCAGTCATGCAATATGCTTTGGATTGCACCATTTCTTTTTTATTTAAATTTTTTTTTTGTATTGTGAGCTGATATAATGAGCCCCTGTCAGAGCATACGTGGCAGCAGAATCAAGTACAGTAAGTCCCTTACATACGAACATTCGAGTTACGAACTTTAGAAGATACGAACAAACATGCGCGAGTGCAATCGTTGACATTAGATTCCATGTTCGGCTACACCGTCACAGCATGCTTCCGCTGCAAGTGCAGTCCAAGTCCAGGATGTCTGGAAGCAAGAGTAAAAGCAGTGGTGATGAAGCTGGCACCGCTGCTAATAAGACGCAAGCAATAATAATGGAAAAGGGAAAATAATTGAGAGAATGGAGCGAGGTGAAAAGATGGCAGGTATTGCTTGTTCTTTTATTATGATTTACTCAACCATCGGCATGATGGTAAGAACAAGGACAAGATCATGGAACATGTTAGTTTTATCCTGTGTTAAGCCAATTGTGTTACTATACTAGTACCTAGACAATGTTAATTGGACTTATGAACAATTTTGACTTATGAACAGACTCTCTGAACAGAATTTGTTCATATGGATGGGACTTACTGTGACCTACTGTACCATCGCATACAAATCAGGAGGACTCAAAATACAATTTTCAGTAGAGTTCTAATAAGAGGCACCTGTAACCAGGTAGTTGCAAAAGAGCTCCGTTGTAAATGAACATCGCAAATTATGCCTTCCAGTGATTTCCTTCTGACGTAACCAAGTGTTGTGATTACTGACTGTTTATTATGTGTATGACCTTGTTTTGTACTTTGAATTCTGAATCCTGTCTTGCTCTGTCGAATGTTGTTTGCAGATCGAATGACCATTACCTGTTTATTCGTTGCTGAGTTCGATATACCTGTGTTTGTTTAACTTGCCAGATTGTAATTATTAAAAATAACAGATTTTCGCTTGTGCATCTGATGGGTCACACTAGACTCTTCAATAAACTGTGACAAGGCATTTACCAGACCTAAATGGATGTGTTGCAGCTTCAGCATTCATACTTAAAATGCAATTATACTAATTAAACCAATAATATACTAAGAAAAATAATAAACAGCAGAAACAGAAGACTCGAAAAAGATAAAAGTCAACACAGATTTGTTGTCCTCTTCAAAGTAACCTTCTATATGAGGCCATTGATGTACTGTCACTTCAGCCACACACATGGGTAACAGCCTTGAGAAGCTCTTAAGATGGAATTTAATATCTTGCTTGACCATAATCAAAAAATTAACCACCTCAGGCCTTTGATAGAGAGAGGACCAAAACCTCTGCACACTAATATTAACATTAGCAATGGAGAAGGATTGGTGGAGTGCCTTGAGTATCTTAGAGCTGCTTACTGTAAAATCCACCATGATGAAATCAATGTCTCGTGTAAAGCAGGGAGGATTGAGTAAAGCCTCATGCACACTACAGGATTTTCCATCCAATTTTAGCCTCGCCTCTCTTCTCCCGACAATTTTCCACAAACCTGCTTATTGGAGGATCCATCTGGGCAGGGGTTCACACAGATTATCATGTAGTTTAAGACTTTGCAGACCTTCTGATTGACTCGGGAACGTCACAGGGTCTTCTTTGCTTGTAAGGCATTTAACCTTCTGAGTTGAACTTGTGTTTGTGGAGTCTGAGGGTACAGACAGTCTTCAGGTAGGTGTTCTTAGATGGAGCACCAGCCCATCTTAAGGTAGCTTTTCTAAACTTCTAAACTAAACTATCACCAATCCACCTAATGGACTGTTTTCGGAAAGCAATAGATCCTGAAGCAGTCAGTAACAAAATTAAATAAACAAATTATAGTTATATGCCTCAGTTATATGGATTCTAATAAACTACCATCTGCCTAATCCTGACAAGATAGAAGTCCTGGTACTAGGACCACATGCAGCTAGAAGTAACTTTTCTGATCACACAGTACCTCTGAACGGCCTTTCTGTTCCATTATGTACAGCAGTAAAAGACCGATCTTTCATCTGAAGCTCATGTAGGATAATATTACCAGGATAGTATTGTTTTATCCTAGATCTTCGGAATATCACCAAGATAGGGAATATATTGTCGCTAAACGATGCAGAAAAACTAGTTCATGCTTTTATCACCTCTAGGTTGGACTATTGTAATGCCTT
>JAQQZT010000002.1:2161187-2172064 GCA_030068275.1 Clarias platycephalus
TGGACATCCTTCAGACAAAATTGACCTGAGGGTGTTTCCGGTTCATGCCTATTTATAACCTCCAGGTGCACCTCATCTGTTGACGTCACCTGCCTGAGGTTATACATGCCAAAATATTTGTCGTGTTTGACACACACGTGCTTCACAACCAGTCACGAGGAATCGTTTCCCATAGCGCTTTCGTGCAGCATCTCGTTCCCGCATTTTCAGGGAACAGGGTTACAGTAAAGTAACCCGAGACATTTCCCTCCTTTGAAATCTCGCATGCGCCGACCGCCTCCTCTGACTGCCTCCTCTGACCGCCTCCTCTGACTGCCTCCTCTGACCTACATAACCATGGCTGATAAACGTGGAAGGCACGCGAGATCGTTCCTTTTGACATTTTTTTCCCTGAAATATCAATAATATTAGGCACAGCGTGAATGTTGACGTCCCTGTTCTCTTCTTCTCTTTCTGTTTAAGAGTGGCTTGCAAACCAGGTGAATACTGCCACCTGCAGTATTGGAGAGTAGTAATATGCACGTGTACTCGAGTCCAGACAATAATAATAATAATAATAATAATAATAATAACGTCAACGACTGGGGAGAGGGCATGGTACGAATCAATCGTGTCTAGTGTGAAAGCAGCCTACCAGACAAAGGCTTGGATATAGTGAAGTGTTCTGGAATGATGCAGACAATTGGATTGTTTGGTGAATCTCACAGTAGGGTTTTGCTTTTGCTTTTGGTGTTGTTGTTTTTTGTTATAGTTTTTTTAAATCACACTGCTGCTCCGAGTCCATTTTCTCCAGCGCGCTAATTGTTGTGTGTAGATTGTCTCCCCTGTTTCTTCTTCTGTTGTATTTCTGTATTTCTGTTTGTTTGTCATGTGTATTTGCTAAGTCTTGCATTTACCTACTGCTGTTCTGAGACTCATTATCTTCTCTTTGTTGCCTTATCTTGCTGTATTTCCTACTTACAGTTTTATAGAGGTTCTTTTTTGCCAGTTTTGGCCCCTGTTGCACTAAAATTAAAGATTTATCTATACTAACTCTGATAAGCTTTTAATGCTGTTGCTTTCCCATTAGTTGATAGTGCACAGTTCTTCCAAATGTAAAAATAAATAAATAAATAAATAAATACATTTTTGTAAAGCATCAAGAAACTTTTTCTTACTAGATGGATTCCAAATGAGAAAAACAAAGCGAGGAAAAATTGTACAGTGGAACTGTGAGTGTTTTGCAAGACAAGCTAAATTTTTCAATAAATTTTAACTTGATAAACAAGCGCAGTCTTGATATACACTTGATATACACAATCACAACTGAGCCAAAATCTCTCTCTTTCACACTCTCTCTCTCTCTCTCTCTCTCTCTTGTCCTGTGGGATTGTGAGTAACCATCATGCTCAGTCCCTGTGCATCACTTATTTAGCCACTTGTATAGTCAACATCTGTGCGCATGTGTACTGTTTATTATAATATTGTGACCACGTTTTTGTGCGCGCACATAAAACTTTTTAAAATTATTTTGTGTCCAAGTGTAGTGATTGTTCTTGAGTAACTGTACTGCAACAACAGCCTCCATGAAGAAAAAGTTCAAAAGGCTGTAGCAGTGCGGGAGATCAATCTGTTTAATGACAATGCAACATCACATTTTCATGAAATCCTCAAAAGCAGGCAAAGGTAAGTGACATTACAAAGGTTCATTGTTAAAGTCACACAAACAAGAGAAGATTCGAGTAACCAGAGAGCAGTGATTGTTTGCGAGTGCGTGAGTGTGAAAGTTGTCATAAACAGTAGCCCCCCTCCTCCTCTTCCTGCTTCTTTTCTCGTCTTACACCACTCTCGATTCTTTGCAAAAGTAAAGTACAGATTAATGTGTTTTATTTTGACTTTACATTTTGTATGAATTATTTTTATATGAATATTTTTTCCATTATTTCTTATGGGGGAAATTTGCTTTGATATACGAGTGCTTTGATATACACGCAAGCTTCTAGAACGAATTATGCTCACAATCCAAGATTTAACTGTCATTTAAAAAAAATCTGAATTGCAGATAATAATCTCTCACACAAGCTAAGCAAGTGAGTTAGCCGATCCTAGCTGGGAATGATTGTCATAGTTAGCTTGTAGTGTATGATGCATGAGGTGCTTATTTTTAAATCAGAACCAAAGGCAGTAAGTCTAAAATCACCTTAAAGCTTGCCACCACCACTACCCCCACCCGCCACTCACACCTTTATGCACATTCACCTTTTCCTTTTTTTTAGTTTGGGATCGTTTACTCGACCGTGTGCAGAGTGCTGTCATTTCACACCTTGTTATGATTCCATTTGAAGGGGGAAAACGCACTGCATTTTAGAGCCCTTTCATGAAATTTCAAAGAACTTTCAATCAATATCTCTGTCCAACAGGCGCTCAGATAAAAAAATTGAGTTTTTTTTATTATTTTTTTTATCATACAGCTGGAAAAAAAAGAACGAAATTGCTTTCAAAGAAAATGACCGAAATAAACACAAGGGTTGCCACTTTTATTCTTCTCTTTGGTCCAGATAGTCATTCGCTTTTCCATTCACAAACACAATTGCACACGTCTTCAGCGGCCGTAAGATAAATGATTCATCCAGGCGTGACCACGGCAGCGGGAATGCTGTCTGGAATACAATAAACAAAATAAAATATACAATATACAATATACAATGTTCGTGAGTGGTGAAGGAGAGCGGGATATGAGGGGTTTCTTACAAAGTAGATTACGGCACTGGTCGTTCTCCGTGCGCTGGCTTCCTGTTGATAACTCTAATGTTCAGATCACATGGATCCATGTATCAATTTTGAACGAGCGAAATTAACTAAAATTATGCTTATTAGTGATTATATTAGGAATTTCGAGTTGATAATTACCAATAAAAAAAACGGAACTTTTACAGAAACTGATGTTTAATATTACTTCTTACTGTATCATCATCATCATCATCATCATCATTCTAGAAATAACAGAAAAGCAGAGGTTGTACACAGGTTGATCTGAAAACTCTATACAGCACATACTGAAATCATATTATCTTATGGATCAGAAATGTGCTGTATAGTATCAAGTCTGAGGGTCACACCCATTCTATGGAGTAACTAAATGCACTTTGTCCATCCAGATCTATATGTACAGCTCTGGAAAAACAAAATTAGAGACCACTGCAATTTACTACAGAAAACTGCTGGAGGAAGATGGAGGGTCACAAACCACCACGTAAAGCTGAGCTGGTATAAAGAGTGGTATAAAGCTACCCAACAGCAATGTGAAGAACTGGTGGCGAGCCAAAACTCATGGAAGCTGTAACTGCAAATCGGGGTTATTTCACCAAATACTGATTTCTTAATATGATCTAGCCGAAACATTAACACAATTTGTTTACGAATTATTTTGTCATTTCATGACAATAGTTATATTTTGAATTTAGGAGAAATATTGTCAGCAGTTCACGAAACATGAAACAAAAGTGTTCCTCTCACCCATACATGTTTTTCAGAGCTGTAGATTTGTATCTATACAGTATTTGTACCATTAACGTTCATAGAAGAAGTCTTCAGTGTCAGATATATAACTGTACCTCTCTTTATAATGCACTAATTATGATTCTCAACTCTTTATAATGCACTCATTGAAATACTTGGAAATCTTTGGCCATTAACGGTAATAAATATTTAAATTAAATAAAATGAAAACAGATCAAATTAAAGGCAAATTAATTTTCCCATAAAATGTGTAAATATTTTTTTCTTGAGGTAAAACAATAAAAATTAATAAAACAAAACACCCCCCCCCCCCCCCCCCCAAGTGACATCACATAAGACGATCCCCATCTATCAGAAAATGAAGTGTTCCATGAAGTTATTCTCACGTCTATAAGGAATAAGTGTGGAAAGGCAGCTCTGTGAACTACTTAGGGAATAAATGGCTTTGCTTCCCGTCCTCTCTAAATAATAGCTAATCTCACATTGACAGGTGACCTTTCAATGACATACAGTTATTCTGTAAGTGTGTTCTCGATATATTTTAGCCTAACACAGGACAGTTGGCTGTGCGACTCCATTATTGGTATAAGTGTGTATTATTAGGTGCTTTACTAGCGCTAGCAGTTTGATAGCATGCTTTGTGATACAGTATTCTATTCAACTAGAATGTTCAGTTGTTGGATAAAATATCACAAAAGAGAGAGAGAGAGAGATGGTTGTGTTAAATCCTGAACAAAAGTGTCTGGAAAACCGGTTGCTGGCAGTATAATAAGAAGAATAAGAAGAAGAAGAATGAGAATTTTAAATGTAGCAGATTGTACCAGATTTTTTATATTTTTTTTATGTGAAGTAGTGATTTGCAGGTGGTCCATAGACTTCGTAAATGTTTTGTGCCTCTTCATAATGGATCATGGAGTCCAAAAACATGTTGTATCCCTTGTTTAGTGTTGCTGTGGACAGCTTTGAACTGGAATGATCATTAAAACCTCCTGTACCGGGGTGGAGCAAGGTCACTAAAACAGCTACATCCTGGCACACACTAAACTACTAACTAGCATGCTCTAATAGATACTAAAACCACACCTAAATCCCATCCTGCACACTAAACTACTATATAGTACACCCTAATAGATATCAAATCTATGACTAAATCCCAATTTGCACACTAAACTACTAAATAGATACTAAATCCACAGCTAAATCCCACCCTGCGCACTAAACTACTAAATAGTATGCTCTAAAATATAGCACACTGTGTATGTTGAGGTTTATTACGGAAGTGCACGCCATGGTTAGAGCTTCAGTACTGACTGGTATATAAAACACAGGGCTTCAGGGCCCTGGTGCGGTGAGACATAACGAGCCCTGAGGAACCTCGTGGATGCATTGCTGTGTAAGTTCATAGACGGCATACAGTATGATGGTTCATCATGAGTTTGTTAGAGTCCAAAGTGCTCGCATAGACGATGTGTATTACTAATTTGTTCTTTGGTGCATAAGAATGACTCACTGCTTCAACACTGTTTTAGGTTTCATGAGCGAAAACATGGAGCAGGGCAGCAGCACTAGAGGGTTCTACGGATTTAATGTAAATGCTTATTTATCTTCATTAATATTCAATCACATAATCATTAAGCACTGGTCACTCTTTATTGCTCAAGAGGAGACATATTTAATAATCTTTTATGTTGCTGTCTTTCACACGTCTGTGCTTCCTTTGTATAATAATGCATACACACATTTAGGGGATGGAGGAAGAGAGACATGAGTGATGGCCCTGACAAAGCGGAGCTCCCTAATGGCCGCCTAATGTTTTTCCAGCTAACGCATCGCTTCAGGCTTTCTGATATGTGTGTGCGCTTGTGTGTGTGTGAGAGAGAGGCTATCCAAAGAGCAGTAAGGGGGTGGAATAGAGTACGTGCCATTAAAATTTGATTTGTCGGATAAGTGATGTGGCTTTTCCGCTCCTGCGTTCATGCGGACCACCAGCTCCTCTGATTTGATTCCCAATGCAAATTGATTTTAATGTCTGCGTCCGCTGCCTGTGTGTCTGCGTTTTTATTTTTATTTACTCATTTCTTTCTCTCTCTCTCTCTCTCTCTCTCTCTGGTCTCGACTGAAGCCTGAAGTGAAGCAAGATCAAGAGAATAAATGCATCAGAGAGGAGGGTAAGCGTGTACCACAAAGCAGACATTGATGTGTTATTGGATGCACAGGAATAAAAGCTCCAAGTGCGTCAAATAACTGGGAACAAAACACGCTATAACAATCCGGACTGATCTACAAAATTGTTGACTGTCTACATGATTTTTTATTTTATTTTTTATGATGCTGTGAAACACAAGTGGAGTGTTAACTGTTCAGTCTGGTCTCATAATATTAGCATAATTTAGAACGTCAGATTGTTTGTCCTACGGTTTGGTGCTAAATATTTCATTTTTCTCCTGATTCTGTTGAATATTTTCTCATTTGGCTGGTTTTTGGAAATAATAGAAGAAAGAAAAGCAAAACATCACCTCCTCCTCGTCACCTTCTGGAGGGTACTGGGGTGTCACGGGTCCCCTGTGGTTCCAAAACATTGTATTTCCAGACCTTTATATTTGCCAGAGTTCTTTGTTTCCATGTCCCAAAAATACCAGGGTCCCAAGGAAACAGTCCCAATTTTGAAGATCTTCATGGCCTTATGATCCTTGAACTGTATGATTTCAGCGTCCCTTCGCCCCTGAACCACACATTTTCTCCTTAAGGCTCTCTATTTCCAAGACATTACATTCCCTGGGTTTTATATTCCAAGGGTGCTATGGTCAAGGTCGTGTGTACCAGTGACATTATACAGTATTTCTGGGAGGTAATGTTTACTTCTGACAAATTTCTACGAGGCTGTCCCTATTTTCCAGAACTCTTCTGAGGGGAATATGCTTTCAGCACTCCATGTTTTCTTGTTCCCAGAACCACACAGCCATATGATCCTCGATGTCCATGATGTCAGTGTCCAGGGTCCCCGGGTTTGGAAACATAAAACCCTGAAAACACAGAAATTTGGAATCGTATGGCTTTATAAACCCTATCCTGTTTCATATACAGTATATATTACTAAGAATCATATACTGTAGCTCTGGATCCCTATGACATCAGGGCATATAAACCCAGAAAACACAAGACTCTAGGATCATAGGGACCTGCCAACAGCAGGACTTACGATAGGAGCAACACCTCGTAAACAGGATTTCATGTGACAATCGGATTCTGGAAGTGTACTAACCTGTGTTGAAGACTCAATGTTTCCACAGCCCTAAGATCTGGATGATCCTTTAGTTCCAGATCCCTGTGTCTCCTAGGATTCAACATTTCCAGAACCTTATAATCTCTGGGCTCTATGATCTCTAATTAAAATGTTCCAGGAAAAAAAACCTTTTGATCCCAGAATAATTACCTACAGTAGAGCCAAATGTTCCTAACATCCTCTGCTTCGAGGGCACTATATTCTCCAGGTTCTCATTCTCTCAGGGATCTTGTTCTGCATTCAATAACTGATGCTTCTATATTCCTAGGGCTCTACATTTGCTCCTTATATGTTTCTAGGAACTATCCTTTTGATCACCCATAGAACCTTATGTTCCCCAAGCCCTAAGATCTCAGATACTGTGTTAACAGAGACAATGTTCGTTCAGTAAGTCCCCAGTAAGTTTCCACAGTATTTTAATCTGAAAACCATTTATCAGTTCTATTACCAGTGTCTATATCTTCCAAGGAAACATCCATATGATCTCCTAGATAATCTTCATCATTCCCAGAGATTTGTATTGCTTAGTTTTTTAGTTTTGTTTTTCTCCAAGAGCTCGATACTACCAGAGAGAGTGTTTCTGAGATCCACACGTTCTACTGCCCCAAAGATCTAAATTTGCTGCTTAAAGGTTTCCTAGGAAAGAGCTTAATGCTTTTAAGGCCATGTGATTTCAAAACATATTTCCAGTATCCAGTGTCCCAGGGCTTCATGTTTGTTTCTTAAACTTTTCTAGGACACATCTCTATGTTCTGAAACATTTACTGTAGACATCTAGTCCTCTACTTCCCATATTTTGCTAAATGTCTATACTGTACATGTACTTATATTTCCAGAGGCTAATGTTCCCTCAGGGCGGCACGGTGGTGTAGTGGTTAACACTGTCGCCTTGCACCTCCAGGGTCCAGGTTCGATTCCCAGCCAGGTTCGATTCCCGTCTCTGTGTGCATGGAGTTTGCATGTTCTCCACGTGCTTGGTGGGTTTCCTCCCACAGTCCAAAGATATGCAGGTTAGGCTAATTGGCGTTGAATACAGGATAAAGCGGTACAGAAGATGAGTGAGTGAGTAATGTTGCCTCTGAGTGAAGCACCCTTTGCTATGATGTTTTGTGTGTGTGTGTGTGTGTGTGTGTGTGTGTGTGTGTGTGTGTGTGTGTGTGTGTGTGTGTTCGTGTTCCCAGGGGTCTAAAGATATAAGGATATTACATTCTCTTGGTTGAAAAAGATTTTTTTCAATTACATTAAATTTAAACACACACATTCATTGGTATTTAATGGTGTTTAGGTTTGGTGACCCTGTGACTACAAATATGACTAGGGGAACCTTTATGCACAGTACTGATGGAACAAGGAGCCAAGACAACATGGATATAGCAGAGGCTGTTCATCCTGACATGCCTGGCTGGAGGAAGGAGGGTAAATACTGAAACTCATTCTGTCTGAATCTCTGTAACTCTCTTGAGATGGCGCATGTTTGCAGGAAGCACATGGCCTTTAATCAGCCAGTGTGTGTGTGTGTGTGTGTGCAGATCTTCTACTATTTATAGTCTTTTGTCTAGCTGCCTTGTTCTTCTTTGCTCTCTTATACATTTCGAAAAAGGGGTCAAACTCCTTCGGTCATGCTTCGTGACATACAAATAGTCACACTAGACCCCACTTTCCTTCTCGGAAGAAATCCAAATAATGTGAATTAAAATGAAAAGCGCATCTGTTGTGGAGTGTGCTGTGTGCTGTCTCTCCGGGGAGAGAAAGCTGGCCTTTTCTATGACTCAGAAGGTCTGTGTAGACTGCAAACACACACACACACACACACACACACACATACACATACAAACAGCTTTTCCAATGCTTGTGAAAAGATGTCTAAAAAGTCAAGAACAAGGATACAAAGTTTAAAAGACTGCCTCTTTTTAAATTCAGCAACAAAACCAATAAACCCTGTGAAAATGTGTGAAAGTGAGAGCTTCGAGGTTTTAATACGATTTGAAAGTCCTTTAAACAAACACATCAAAAACGTTTCTCACTTGGACAGGAGGAGGAACGATCGAGAATAAAGCATCCCATTCGATTAACCTCATACAGGGAGACAGTGCCTACACAATGACTCATAAATTATACATATGTTAGGAAAAGCCCCCCGCTCGAAAACTGATGTTGATTAAATGACAGAAAATAGAACAAATCATTTACTGTGACTGCTAGCAAAGGGTCAAACAATTATTTTATGCACCAACCTCAGCAGCAGCGACCTCATTTCCCCTCTCGTCTGTTCCAACCTCTCAGCATTCAGCATCAGCAGTAAACTAATCACCAGCCTGATCATCTGTCATCATCTGCACCTGTTTCTCTCTGGTTCATATCTTAAGTTAGATGTTTATTATGCTTGAATGATTTATGGGTCACTGTGTTGCTTAAAAAACAATCCTTTGAAACTTCTCAGGTAGAGGAACTGGAGTGAAGATGAGAGACTAAAGAAGTCCTTCCAAAACCCTGGAGAACGATTCCTGGAGATAGATGGATGGATGGATGGATGGATGGATGGATGGATGGATGGATGGATGGATGGATGGATGGATGGATATTTTTAAAAGGTGACTTCCTTCACTTGAGTTTGTGAAGATTAGATTCAGGCAATTTTTCACTCAGTTTGGATTAACGCGCTATAATCACCCAGAGAGTCCCTCTCAAATCCATCGATCGGGAATAAGCCGCTGTATTCGGGTAGACTCCTACAGAAACCCGACCAGAGCATGAGGCAAATGCTGACAAGATGAAATCTCACACTATTCATCCAGTGTCTAGTGTCCACAGTTAAAATGTGTCATATTTCATACACTGCACGTTCAGTAAGCGAATGAAAGCGAAACGTTCATGCCTGGAGAGTGTGAGGCAAATCAATAGACATCAATTTACTCCCAAACCTCAGCGGGAAAAAAAAAAGAATGGAGCAGGTTCTAGTGTTCCCTTAGGTACTGACCAGAAATAGGCTTAGTCCTTTAATTCTAAACATTGTATTATGTCGATACAGGAAAATAATCACCTAATCATAAACATTCATTTTCTCATCATCTTTAATTGAATAATATGCCTTAAAAAAGTGCATTTTGTCGCTTTGTCACTGATGAATTAGTTTTCCAGTTTTATCCAAGGCACCCAGCATCCAGCACCAATCTAGAAAATGTGAGTGCAGCTAAAAATTTCACAGAACACTAATTGGTCAAACAAGCCCAGTTGGTACAGTGGGAGTCACTCTGCCTGTCTTACAGAGCACCAGAGTTTGATTCCCTGATGGGAAACCCCAAGGGAAGACAGTGCACTCTCAGTGCCAGTCCTCAGAGCAGGTAAAATGGGAAGAGTTACAGCAGGGTGGACATCTGGTGTAAAACATGAGCTAGATAGAAGATGCAGATTGAAAGGCTCTGGGAGGCAACATGACCACTTATCACATTTATCGCTGTTTCATTTTTCGGATTTGCTTCAGATGCAAGGTTTATGGCTAGCACAAGGCTAAGAATCGGGAAGGGTGACAGCGGGAAAACACAAATCTAGACTAATGTTGACACAAAGTTCATATGTGAGCATTAAGCTGATAAATGTTAGAGTACAAACCTAGCATGAAGATTGTAACATACAGGGTGATTCACTCGAAAGAGACCAGAAAATATTCTGTAATAACTCTTGCTAGGACAAAGCAATCTGAACGAACCAGCATACAGTGTGTTCCTCAGTCTAAGGAGCTTCAAACACAAAGTCAGACTGATTAGGTACAGTAGGCACCAGATGGGCATCACGACGTACCCTTCGCTCAGTCACTCGACTTCTCATCAGGATGGTGGTGTACAGTAATGAGCAGCACGTCTTCATAGTGCGAGCCTGTTGGTTCACCAATTCGTTTAAATGATGTCAGAGGGAATTTAGGAAGAAATACACTACTGCTCAAAAGTTTTGGTTCACTTTCTAACTCCATGCTCGTTCCTGATGTTTATTTCTTTCTACACTGTATAATGATGCTGAAGGCTTTTATCCAAAATCCACAATAATCTCCTTTGAACAGTTGATATTGAGATGTATATCTGCTACTTCTGCTCTGTAAAGC
>JAQQZT010000002.1:2188107-2202473 GCA_030068275.1 Clarias platycephalus
ATCATGTGCTTTTTCTGGATTTTTGGTTGATATTCTGTCTCAATCCTTTACCATAAACCTATGATAAAAATTATAGAACCTTTATTTCTTTGTAAGTGGGCAAACTTCGAAAATCTGTAGGGGATTAAATACTTACTTACAGTATATATATATATATATGAATACACACACACACACACACACACACACACAGTGGAACTTTGGGCTCGTATGCACGCGTGCATATTGATTATACCAGTGAGAGACGCACACTAAGACCCAGCAGGGGAGACGATTACCCACAATTCCGTTGGCTCAGTTGTGATCAGGTATGCCTCCCCTTCAGGTATGCGAAGGAGCGGGGCCGCAGATTTAGGCACAGCAGGTGAGCTATCGCTGTTAATGATCCTTGGCTTCTCCCCGCGCTATAAAACACAGGTGTGAGTGCGACGCACGTGCAGAACGCGGAGGGGCGGCATGCACACGGGGCAATGGAACAAGCCCAGGGACTTCAAAGTGGCGAGTACGCCTCTGAACTCAGCACCAAGAACAGCCGCAGGCTCACTGCCGGAGCTCCCGCGGCTCTTCAACTCTCACACGGAGCCGATTTATGGTGACCCTGTCGACGAGGAGGAAAAGGCCGCATGGAGATCACGTCACGGCCTCTGTTCCCAGCCGAGAAAAGTCGCCGGACGTCAGAGAGGACTCATTCCTTGAGAGGGGAGTCAACGCGAGCGAAACTGTGCAGGGTGTGTCAAACCCGTTACAAAATACACCCGTGGACAAAATTGTTGGTACCCTACGGTCAATGAAAGAAAAACTCTGACAAAAGTAATATTAAATAAAAATTCTATGAACGTTAACCAATGAAAGTCAATGAAAGCTTTTCAACCATGCTTCAATGGAATTAATAAAAAAAATGGAACAGGCCTAGACAAAAATGATGGTACCCCTAACTTAATAGTTTGTTGCACAACCTTTTGAGGCAATCACTGCAATCAAACGATTCCTGTAACTGCCAATGAGATTTCTGCTGCTCTCAGCAGGTATTTTGGCCCACTCCTCACGCGCAAACTGCTCCAGTTGTTTCCAGTTTCAAGGGGGCCTTTTCCAGATGCCATGTTTCAGTTCCTTCTAAAGATGCTCAATAGGATTGAGATCAGGGCTCATAGAAGGCCACTTTAGAATAGTCCAATGTTTTCCTCTTAGCCATTCTTGGGTGTTTTTAGCTGTGTGTTTTGGGTCATTGTCCTGTTGCAAGACCCATGACCTGCGACTGAGACCAAGCTTTCTGACACTGGCCAGCACATTTCTCTCTAGAATCCCTTGATAGTCTTGAGATTTCATTGTACCCTGCACAGATTCAAGACACCCTGTGCCAGATGCAGCAAAGCAGCCCCAGAACATAACAGAGCCTCCTCCATGTTTCACAGTAGGGACAGTGTTCTTATCTATGATATCTTATGATATACTTCATTTTCCTGTCTGTGAACATAGAGCTGTGCCTTGGCAAAAAAAAAAAAATCCATTTTTGTCTCATCTGTCCATAGGACTTTCTCCCAGAAGCTTTGTCAACATGTAGTTTGGCATATTCCAGTCTGGCTTTTTTATGATTTGTTTTCAACAATGGTGTCTCCTTCATCTTCTCCCATGTAGTCCACTTTGGCTCAAACAATGACAGATGGTGCGATCTTACGCTGATGTTCCTTGAGCATGAAGTTTACCTTGGACGTCTTTCTGGGCTCTTTTGTTACCATTCGGATTATCCGTCTCTTTGATTTGTCATCAATTTTCCTCGTAGCTTGGCTACAGTCCCATGGATCTTAAATTTCTGAATAATATGTGCAACTGTAGTCACAGGAACATCTAGCCGCTTGGAGATGGTCTTATAGCCTTTACCTTTAACATGCTTGTCTATAATTTTCTTTCGAATCTCCTGAGACAACTCTTTCCTTCGCTTCCTCTGGTCCATGTTGAGTGTGGTGGTACACACCATGTCACCAAACAACACAGTGACTACCTGGAGCCCTATATATAGGCCCACTGACTGATTACAAGATTGTAGACACCTGTGATGCTAATTGGACACACCTTGAATTAACATGTCCCTTTGTTCACATTATTTTCAGTCTTTTCTAGGGGTACCATCGTTTTTGTCTAGGCCTGTTGCATGAGTTTATTTTTTTTATGAGTTTTTCTTTCATTGACCGAAGGGTACCAACAATTTTGTTCACATGTGTAGATTTATATATATAAAATCTATCATGAATATTTAAAAAAAAAAAATTTAAAGAAGAGGGTTTAAGATTAGGTTTTCAATCTTTTTTTTAATAAATCCCACCTTATGACTGTTTAAAATAATTCTGTAGAATTTTACTGTGTGAAATGCGAGCCAATCAGTGCTCCTCTCAGCCAGAGACAGTGTGGGTAAAAGTCTGAAGTAAAGACTATTGGGAGAGAGTTGTGCCCTCAGAGTTTTCTGAACAGGAATGGAAGCAAAATTTCTTCCTGGAAATTGGTCACCTGACGTTAACCCACAAAAACATGCAAAAAGAATATATTTATTTCAACAAGAGAGAACTGATCAGATGAAGTCTACACATGGCTAATATTGACCTATTGAATGGATTATCGAGGTTTACACTTAATTCTTATTCCCATGGAACATTCGGGGGCCATTATTCCCATTATTAGTGCTTACTGATTAAGGTTTTGAGTCTCCCAAAAACATGTCATTAAGTTCCCTGGTGTCCTGTCCACCGTATCCCAGTATTTCCAGGACAGACTCCAGATCTGCAGCCACCTTGGAGGATAAAGTCACAGAAATACTGTTCTACCATGACCATATCAGACTTTAGATTCAAAAGCTGTAGGACAAAAAAAAACATATAAAAACTGAATGATGTACAGTTGATGATGTACATGATGGATATACTGTACAGTACTGTGCAAAAGTTCTGAGTCACCCCTCATTTCTTTATATTTTCATAATCAAGTCAGAAGCCAAGACTTTCTTGTATTTGTTTAATGTAGTCTTGAGGAATAGTTCTACAGACTTTTTTGGCTCTCGTTTTTGGCATGTTTTTGTCTCCCGTTTTTCTGTCCAGTCCCTGTACCTGAGCAGTGACCTATGAATCATTCAAGCATAAAAAGAAACAGTGAGTCACAGGTGCAGATGATGACAGATGATTAGGCCGGTGATTAGTGGTTGGAAAAGATGAGAGGGGAAATGAGGTCGCTGCTGATGTTGTTTTATAAACAATGATTTTAACTGTAGCTTTAGGGACTAAACACAGCTTGTCACAGTAAGATATTTTTTTTCTGCTTCTTTAATTCTATTTATATAATTTCATTTATTCAATATAAAGAAATGATGGGAGTCAAGACAAAGGACTGTACAGTAGGTGTGGACCAAGACGCTTTATACTGTAAGTGTTGTCGATTTTGGTAGACCAAGCTTCCAGATGCCTTGCGATTTGTTTTTATGAATTCTGAAACAGAAAAAAAAACCACAAACCTGTTTAACCATATAGTGTGACCATAAATATATTATGGTCATATTGTTATACATCTTGTAATATAAGATAAAACCAGATAAGATAAGATATGCCTTCATTATACCTTTGTTCATATAAATATGAACTCATTGTAGAAGTTATTTGTTATTTTATTTCTTTTAGCAGTTGTTAGAATAAGAGGAATAGCTCCCAGACTACAGTGATGCCAGTCAGTAACTTGTGCATTTCTTATCAATTTAAATGATTTTTCACTTGTTATTCACAAACATAATCTATGATTTATAAAGCAATGCAGAAAGGTAGAATAAGAGCTTTTTATTTTATTTTATTGCAGACCTGTTATGACTTCTTGCGTGCATTTTTCACTGAAACCTCGAAATTGCCTGCCGGTCATTTTGCTTTGATTTTAAATTGCCTTTCATTCTGCGTTCTGTAATTAAAATGTTAATTGTTCAAGCATAAAGTAACTGTCTTGGATATTTAATTGCATACTTACCAAGTAAAGTGGGGTTAGGCTATTTAATTTCGTACAATTCCGTGACAAGGTGGAAACCATACGAGCATGTTCGAAACACTGTGCACAAGTCAATTAACTGAACAAACCATTTTCCAAATGCACGCCTATATCAAGATAAAAGCCGAGATAAAAACTGGCCTGCGTTTAGCTTAGGAAATCAGGCCCATTATACACTCTTACACTCTGCATTACAGCATCTGAAATGGCCACTGCTGCTTTGCAAAGAGGACAGTGTCGATAATGCTACTCACTGACTCAGCATGCAGAAAGCAAACGCGTTTCTTACGAGTTGCGTGCTCTTACAATTTGAGGTAATGTGACAGGATCCAGAACCTCATCTGAAAGATGTTTCTCACGTTGTTCATCCCGCTATTGTCACTCAGCAAACCGTGTCATGCCGTGCCAATTTTAGGAGTTGTTACTGAAGAGGAAACATGTCTCAAACAGTCAAACACGGAAAGAAAGAAATAAAATCTAGTTCGTTTTGGAACGTCTGAGAAGACTAAATATTTTTTAAAAAGCCAACGGGAAAGAAACCCAATTATTCAGACTTTCAATTTGCTAATCCGAGCTGGAGTCAAGCTCCTGGCCTGTTCTCACTCTCACCCTCTTTCACGCTCTTCCTGCATTAGTCCAAATGCCATTAAAAACTTCAGGGGGATTTTGCTCCTCAGTTTTTGATCCTTGAGATGATGTCAGAGAAAAAAATTATAATTTAATAACGAACAAAAAGCCTGAAATCCTTCAGATAACAGAACAGAATTCTTGAGATTCTTGAGAAAACAGTTGCAGACATTGTGTCCCACAGATACTGTGCCCTTTATAAACTGTACTGACTTTTATAAAAAAAAAAAAAAATTATAATAATAATAATAATTACCACCTCGTCTCAGGGGCTGCTAACGGCTAGCCTAACCGTCTTTAGCGGTTACCTTAGAAAGGTAGAGTTAGCTGTTAACGATTAGCAGTTACAGTAACTGCTAACCTTTCCTTTTTTTTTTTTTCATTTTAATATCACTAAACATTGAGCACGTCACCATGAATTAATGCTCCGACATATTGCTTTTTTATTATTTTGGTCATCAGAATTGATGATGGGAAAAATCTGAAAATTTGGTGGGAAATGCTTGATAAGGTTCCTAACATGGACATTTATTCTGTCCATGTCCCCATGTCTTGACTGGCTAAGACAATACACTTCCTCAAAGGAGAGTCTAGGAAGGGACTGGTCATTTAAGGCTACAGACATGAAAATAGTGTGTTTGGAAAAGGAGTAAAACAGAAATAAAATTCAAGCAGCCAGAATCAAAGTCGTATTTCATCTGGTGGAACATTAACAGAAATATTTTCTAGAGCTCTACGACTTATGCAAAGTTGAAAAAAGAAAGTTGTGGATGTGTAACTTCTAAATTTTAAGAATGCAGAGGAAACCATCAAGACCTTCTTGAAAGAGTAGGACCAACTTGTTGGTTGGTCGACTTGGTTGGTTCCTTCCTTGCTTGTTTGAGTGATGTTTGCTTGTTTAGGTAATTGCTTGAATGATTGGTAGGTTACTTGGTTGATTTATAGGTTAGTTGTTTATTCGCTGTAATTACTGTATTTGCTTGGCTTATTGAGTGGTTGTTTGATTAAACTGTTGATTGGATTATTTGTTTGGTTGATGACATTAATCATTTGGCTGCTTTTTATCCTATTGGGCCAAAACAAAGAGTGTTTGGAAGGTAATTACAATTTTAGTGAAAGTACAGTAGGTTTTCAGCATGTCTATGCGGGATTTGCCAGTGTGATCTGGCAACCCAGGGGAGCATGCACACAGAAGAGTATTTGAGAGACTGAATAATAAAACGCAAATACTTAAACTGTGCCATTATTCTGTGATTTGTGTGTGTGCGCCAAGCCATGGGGAGGACTCTGTTTGAATCCGGGATCAACTTTAGTAGAAGTTTAGTTGCTTGTTTGCATGCTTCCATGGTTTATTGGTTAGATGACTGTTAATCGATTACCTGGTTGACTGAGGTGGTTGGTTGCTTATATGTTTGGTGAGTGCCATGCATGATACAGATACCTTCATCATGCTCATTCAAGGCTAACATGTCTACCTACAGTACTTGATCTGGGCAGGTGGGAGGATACCAGAGCATTCAGGGACTAGAGACTCCGGAGCTGTTATGTGGCAAAGCTACCCACTGTACCACCAGGGTACTCATAATTCATATTATTTTATCAAATCATCAAACTTGTTGTGGTTTAAAAGGTCATTAATATCAATTCACATACATAATTGTGCATTTGTTTTTAACAGCCCCATTAATATAAAAATTAAAAGCTCATGAAGACAAATAGAAGCAGTGTGAAGAGGGGGAAAAACTACCTGGTGAAAGAGACGTTAATGTGGACAGACAGCCATCGATTCTTCCAACACTTAGACGGAGGAAGTAAACAGCTCATAGTGATTCACCATCAATTAGCACAGGGGCAGATGGAGATTGAAAGTGTCTCCCAGGGCAGACGGAGGATGGAGGGTCTCCCAGGGGCAGATGGAGAATCGAGTGGGCTCTTGGGCCATATAGAGAAGAAGCTGATAGACTCACAGAGGCTTCCAAAATGACCTCCGTCCCCGAGGAACTTTTACCCCGCAGAGTTAAGCCTTCCATAAACTCTGCATCGTGGTGCATTTGTTGCTATGTCATATTATGTCAGTGTAGAAATAACAGCCGACTTTTACATTTTTAAGAAGCCTAAAATATAAAAAATTGGACTGGCTTGGACGGCAAACCCTTAAAACAAAACCCCTGAAGAACCCATTTGTTCTTTGAGAGAAAGCATACAGTAGTAAAACCGCAGACTTCATTCCATTCCATTTGAATTAATAATTTAATAAAATTGAAAGCCGAGCCACAACTTGAACTCTAAGTTTCATAACTTTTTAGAAAAATCAAACCGAGCGAATTGTTCTAAATTTCCAAGCATGAGCCATGTGTTTAATAGATGAAGCCAAGGGGAAAATACAGTAGGATTTTAGACAGTAAAAGAAAGGGAAAAAATAAGACTACAACATTAGTTCCTGGTTTCAGGCATGTTCCAGCCCAGTGCAGTCTTGTTTAAAGGGATCTGGAATCCTGGAAGCGATGGAAAAGCAAGCTAATGATGGCTGCCTCGTAGCGCACTACTTTGTAACAGAGTTCATTTCAGAGCACGAGACGTGTACCACACCCAATTAGATAAACCGATAAATCTGGGTTCGCTTTGTTTCGGACCAAGATAAGGAGCAGCAGTAGCTCAAGCGATAGCCTGTTATTCGGACCCTGTGGTGAGAGTTTGCACAGCGCTGTGAGTGCCGGAAAGCAAGAATCCCATTAGCTCCATTTCCTTGTCTTGGAAACAAGATCTTCTTTTGATGAAAAACTGAGGCTCAGTAGATTCAGTAATGAAGCCAGATCTTATCAGATTAACAGTGGGGAGAAACTCGTATATAACCAGACCTGCCTGATTCATCACTCCTACTTGGAGCTTCTGCTGCTCCGGATGGTTTCACACGGATAACCGAAAACAATCTTTTTTTTTTTCCCCCTCAAAATATTTCCACTTGCTATGAGGGCAGCTACATGAAGATCCCTGTAAAGCTGCTTTGTGACAGCATCTATTGTTAACCCTGCTATACAAATAAATTTGCACCGTATGCAACATGATGAATAAGATAAACCGATAAATTTTCAACAAGCCCCAGACTTTCGAACCCGCACGTCCTATCCAACTGCGTGCCTGATGCATTCTGCATGATGGAAAAAGGATGACAAAAAGAAAAGAAAGGGAAAAAAACAGAGATAGAGCTGTGTGTGGATTTCTGATGGACATCATGCAGAGGACTGAGCTCTAAACAAACGGGATCAGGAGGCAGTGGAGTCCACTGCTGCTGTCCCAAATCACTCCAGCTCCACATGAAGCTCTCTGCAAACACACATACACACAAGTAGGCCACACAGAGATACAGAGGTTAGGGCAGCCATGTTGTTTCATGCAGACCCCTAAAGATCATCTGCAACAGATGCCTGAACACACACTGAGCAAATAACGGCCGCTCGGCAAGGCAAGGGCGACAGCAATGAGCGACCCGGCGGATACCTTCAAGCGAGTCAGCATGAGCTCGCCTCTCAGTGGGCACGTGGCTGCATGCATGACTCGATCGTTGATTCAGTGGCCGCTTAGCAAGACACACACCATTAATTTGGGTTTTCCGGCTCGTCACGCAGAAATCTCTGAATGGCCAGAACTGGTCAGGTTTTTTTATGATACACACTCGACTGAGTCTCAGTGTGTTGCACAGGATGAGAGTTTGCTCGGCACAAATCAATACTTATCTTTCAGTGTCTAATGTCTTTCCATTAGTGTGTTCACATCGAGGCTTTGCCCTCTAGGTCATGCTAACTAAACTAAACTCATCATCCTTTTTTTTTGTGTGTGTGTGTGCGTATGTGTGTGTGTGTACATATTAGATCTAGTCCAGGCTAACCGTAAATGATAAGGAACACTCATGCAAGATATATGAGTCTATTCTCATGCAGTATTAATACATGAGAAGACTTGTTGCTTTTTTTATCAAGGGGTTAGCTGTCAGTTGAAGAATTTTTTGTTCTCATTGAATTATAAAGATGGAACGTTTCAGGTTATGATCTTGCATTGGAATTAGGATATCTAATCAGCCAATCACATGGCAGCAGTCCATTTCGGCATGTAGACATGGTCAAAACGATCACTTGAAGTTCAAACCAAGAATCAGAACAGGGATGAAAGACGATCTAGTGACTTTGAACATGGCGTGGATGTTGGTGCCAGTCTGAGAATATCCCAAACTGTTGACCTACTGGAATTTACACACAACCATCTCTAGGGTTTACAGAACACAGTCTGAGAAAGGGAGTGGCTGGTTTTGTGGGTAAAAACGCCTTGTTGTTGCCAAAGTTCAGAGGAGAACGGGCAGACAGGTTCAAGCTAATAGAAAGGCCACAGTAACTCATTGTCACAACTGAGGAAGGCTGAAGAGTGTCTCTGAAAACACAACACACCAAACCAGTCTATGCTACAGCAGCAGAAGACCTGACCGGGTGTCGCTCCTGTCAGCTAAGAACAGGAAAATGGACGCTGTAAATTGCATGAGCTCGCCAAAATTGGATAACAGATGATTGGAAAAACGTTGCCTCGTCTGATGAGTCTCGATTTCTGCTGTGACATTCAGGTGGTATGGTCAGGATTCGCCGAAACAGAATGAAAGCATGGAGCCTGGTATCAGCAGTTCAGGCTTTCTTGGCACACTTTAGATCCCTTAGTGCTAACTGAGCGTGGTTTAAATGTCACAGCCTACCTGAGTATTGCTTCTGACCCTTTCCATCCCTTTATGACCACCAGATTACACCATGTCAAAGAGAAAAAATCATCTCAAACTGGTTTTTGAACATGACAAGAATTATTAAGGCTACAGTGGACAAAAACTGGACACGACTTGTTGGGTTCTCCTTATAGCTTGTAGTGCATAAAGTCAGACATAGTGTACATTTAATATGTACATTTGCTTCAAGAATCTGTATATTCATCATGCCTGCTTTTTGTTGAAATGTATACCTTTTTTTCTAGGTATATAATAACAAATTTGGCATTTTTAAAGGTTGAAACTGCAACACATCCCTTATTAGAAGCCTTTATACCAGAGTCGTCAGATTGTATTATGAAGGAAGGTAATTCTTGATTTAAAAAAAAAATAATATTATATATAAAATAATTAGAAATAAATATATTACATAAATATTACATTTAAATATAATATCTGGGGAAAATTGCACAGTTTAAATTGGAAATCGGCATCCACTTCTGTCTAAGCTTAGAATGAGCCGAATTTTGAGCCATTACGATCTTGAGATTGTTGGAAATCCTGGAGGATGATTAGAATGTTCATCTGATCGTTAGAGTTTGTGCAGATCATTTCCAGAGAAATCGCTGCTGCCCAAAATATATATTTAAAAATAATGGAGGTAAAAATTTGAATGTAGTTGCTGACTAAAAAAAAACATCAAACTAGCGTGTAAATTATTTGTCGTGCATCATAGCATTTTTTTTTTTTTTTTATGTTTTATTCTGGGGACTTCACAGGTGGTGTGTGCCGCTACATACTGTAATGTATCACAGAGTGCAAATATATACCAAATTCCTACAATTTGTGCTTCTATTTAATCCAAACCTTTTCAAACTGTCATCATTTCAACTCAATGATTACAGTCAACAAATGCCAAGAATTACAGTCCTGCCGTAAACTACTACAAATACGGCTCTGGGCTGTTCAAGTGTGTATTTTACTTACAGTAGTATTACTCAGACAGCATCGGCATTCTAAACACATATGACCACTAAAGTTCTATATAAATTATTTTTATATTTTTGAAAAAAATGGTATAACCGGGTATAATTTGCACAGATGGGCGTGTCTTCTTTGTGTGCTTATAGTCACTACTATGGTTCTAAATGTACCATGTCTTTAATGCAAACTGATTGCTCTGAAACATATTAATTCTGATAACGGCTCTAATCTGAGGTGATGTTTGTTAATTGGTGATTTCTGAGGCTGGTGACTCTAAATGATCTTCTCCTCTGCAGCAGAGGTAGGTTTGGGTCTTGCTTTCCTGGGAAGGTCTTCATGAGAGACAGTTTCATCATGGAGCTTGATGGGTTTCACAAATGCACTTGACACAATACTGTTCTTGCCAGAACTGTTCCAGACCTTCATGTCTCAAAATAACAACTGACTGTTACTGTTGTTGTTATTGTTGTTACATAATTATCTAATGCCATATGTGTTATTTTATAGCTTTGAAATCCCCAGTTTTGTTTAGAATGTAGAAAATAAATCCAAACTCATGTCCAAACTTTTGACTGATACTATATATATATATATACACCCTACACATGTACTAGGAAATCAAAAGCTTATTTAAAACCCCTGGAAGAAGTCGAGGTTGTGAAGACACACCTGAGTCTCTGTGTCTCACATGAAGCTCGCTTATCCAATGTGAATCAATTATAATTCCACACAGCTTCCAGCCACATCACTTAACAGACATATGTCAGGAAATCTTATCTCATCTGAACAGTACTTAAGACGGGAATGATCATGAGCAACACTTTGAAAAAATCGGTTTAAGATACTTGATAGTCGTTCAGTGGCTAGATTAAGAATGGAAACAAATACAAATACATTATTCATTAATACAGCTAATGGACCTGAAATCTAAAATAGTTTTCCAGGGCGTAGTGGTTTGAAAATCAAAATGAAACAAAACTATGGACCTCTCCCCTACAGCCCATGCCTACTTCAAAAATACCAGATAAATAAAATAAAAATCAGAAATGCAAACACAGATAGTGGCATTGTGTTAAAATACCAGGCTAAAATGGTTGCTATGAGTTATTAAATGGCTCAAGGATGCAGCTCACCCAATGCCAACAAAATGCTCTACAGAAAATTCTTTTACTCAAAGACTTTGAAGTTATCACAAGTTTATTAATTTGTACGATCTAATAAAATGTATGAAGGATGTCCTTTTAATTGTCCTCTGAACATTCCAAGAACATCTTCCTATGTACATTAACAATACATAAAACTAACCCTGGACACCAGCATGTACAGTATATTGTGAAATGTCTTTCAAGGCCTTAAGTGCAACTTGTGTAGATTAATGCGACATTCAAAGCGCTGATATCTGAAACATCTGTAAAGATCAAACCTTGGTCAGATTTTTTTTTTTTTATGTCAATGTTGTATTGGATCCAGTTGGTATCATGGGAACATCAGATACTGTACCGTCAATGAATGGAGTCCAGTTAATCATATTTAATAGAAATGTTTCATAAATGTTTTAATAGGGTCTGTCCTTAGGGACCAAGATAAAGCGCTCGCATCCGCTTTCACGTGTTTGAAAAGAAGCAATCAAGGTCATCTGGCTATCTCATAAACGATGGGTACAGTGTCTTGCAAAGGTATTCATACCTGTAGGGAATATTCAAGAAATCCTTACAATACCCCTTGAACTTTTCTACATTTTCCTGCGTTACAACCGCAAGCCAACGCAAAGTGGCACATACCGTAATCGTGAAGTGGAAGGAAAATTTAATCTAAATATCTGGTTTTGAAAACAAATTTTGAAGACCATTTATCACCGTTTTCATTCCACTTTACAATTATGTGCCACTTTCTGTTGCTGTCACATAAAATCCCAATTAAATTAATTTACAATTTACATTTAGCACTATAGATGATTAATTAATTTATCATTTTATATTGCCCTTAATAAAAATATGTTTATAAATAAATCTCTTTTTTCAGTGAAACTGTTTTTTTCTTTAGTTAGGATAGATTTTTTTTTAATGATTGTTATACTTGATAATGTTTATTATATTTACAACTGTGTGAGATTAAGAGATTGCCCTTGACTAAAGTTTATAAATTTTTAGAGAAAACTACATCAGTCAGATTTGTATCAGTATCGGATGATCAAGGATTCAGAATCAGCACCCGAAAGTGTAAAAGTGGCATTGTGCCATCACAAAGTTTTTCGCATGCTACTTCAATCCTACAAGGCACTTGACTAACGTGCTCGACTTAAACACTCGACTTAAACCTTTCGGCGGATTTACTCCTATATAGTGTGAAACCAAGCAAAAAAAAACAACCAAAAAAGGTTGCTCTGATTGACCCCCATCAAATAAACTAATAGGTGTAAACGTACCTGGAGGGGGATTACTGATGGATATCTTCCTTATGCTTCCTCTTTAAAAAGCTATTCCGGCCTGCAAATGTCACAGAATCGAACTAAGAGCTTATAAAGTGGAGAAATCAATATTGAATTATTTTTTATTTCTCTGCAAGCCTGGAAATGTTTCAGTGCGACTGCGGGAAAGGGCTTCTGACAAGCACACAATGCAAACATCTCCATCTGTTAACTGCACTCTCATTTTTATTTTTTTTTTGTGACCGGGTGAAAAGGAATCAGTTGACAACACAGATTCAAAACGTCAGGTTTGATGCCGAATATAAAGAATTTTGCCGAACAGAAGTTGCTCTGGATAAAAGCCTTTGCCAAGTGAATAAATGTAATTTTATATTGCGGATGGAACGAGTAAGGCTCTTTGTGAGTCCGACGCATTAGGGTTTAGTTAATGGAGTTTTAACTAGCGCACATGTCATTATCAAGCCTGTGAGCATATTACCGGGATCAATAAAGCCGTACAGATGCCATACAGAGTCGAGGGAAAAGTGCGATGCAGCTTCACAATACATCACAGATCTTTACAAGGTCAAGTGCCGGGTTGATAAATGCATTTGTTTATAAAATTGCTTTTTAAAAGCACTTGCAAAAATTCATAATTCATAATGTGATACGTGATCCGTGAGAGTCCTGGGACAAATTAGATCTGAAAAAATGTATATTCGTTCAATATGTGCAATACGCATAATATTCATAAATAAAATGAATTAAATGTTTCACTCAGCGTTTGCAAAATCCCAAATTAAAACTAACTGCATAAACAGGAATGAGTATAATGAAGCTCTATTTACATTTCATAGCTAAGTGGTCAATTATGGGTTCTGTAATATTTAGGATCTTTAAATTGAATGCATTTCAATGCGTTTTGTTAAAGAAGTGACCGAACTGATGTACTGTACGTGCTGTGATCAGGCCGCCCAGATCGTCACGATGAAATCAGCTCAAATGAAAAGGACAGCAATTACGTTTACATGGTTTAAAAGTGGTGTTGTATTAAAACATGTTTTATTCTAAGCAGACAAATATTAAACCCTCATAAACACCTCAAAATACCGAATAACAGAAGAAAAAAAAATCTCCTGAACCTGTTTAAGATTCCTCTATATATATTATTTTTATAAAATACTGTTAATCATGTCTGAAATATAGTTTTATAAAAAATAATATTGTTATTATCATATAATGTATCTATACTGTATAAATTAAGGAAAAGTTTTGACTTTATTATACTACATACTATATTATACATTATGATCTGTACAATGATATCTTTACATTCCATACACTGGAGGATCTGAAACCAGTCTCACAAAAAATCTGTATGTCTGTCTGTTGGTCTGTCCAGTCAGATTTCGCCACAGCATGACACAAAAGTGTCTGGACAGAATGTACTTAGACATCAGCCTGAAGTTTAACCTGCACAGTAAGTTGAAATCACAATGTGGAGTAAAAGTGATGTTATGAACAGTTATGTGCCGGATTTAATAATCTACTTTATAATAATCTACTAATGCGCTACTGTCTCAATGTAAACAAACACCT
>JAQQZT010000002.1:2207050-2219379 GCA_030068275.1 Clarias platycephalus
CTCCACATCATTGCATTCAGTTTTTATTCACAATTTGTTAAGTGTCCCAACTTTTTTGGAATCCGGTTTGTAATTACTAACTATGCAATACTGTACTTGGCTATTAATACTTAATACTTTAATACTCAAATTTCACTGAACCTTATGTAAAAGTGTCACCTTTTCACACACTACAGGCACTTTGGGAACAACAATTAGTCTAATCTGCAAGTCTTTGGACAGTAGGAGGAAACCGGAGTACCCAGAGGAAACCCACCGAGCACGGGGAGAGAACATGCAAACTCCATTCACGCAGTCGGGAATCGAGTCTGGACCCTGGAGGTGCGAGGCGACAGTGCTAACCACTAAGACACAATGCAACCATATTATTATTAGTAGTATTAGTATTAGTATTAGTATTAAATCTGGAACTGAAAACTTTAGAGGAACTCTATTAAAGTAATAACAGCTTCTGAGTTTTATACCAGTTCAGCAAGAGTGCTAGTCCTTTTATCAAAAATAATTCACTGAAGTGTAAATCATTTCCACCATTTTGTCTAATTCGACACTCAAACAAAAACCTTCAGGATTTGAATGAAATCAGTGTTTCAAAAGTGGGGACGTGTCCTCCCTGGGGTAGTTTGAGGTAACACAAAGGGTACTTAACATGAAAGGAAATTTTGAAATGAGAAAGTGACATTAAATGAGAGAGTAAATGGAATAATTTTTATTTCAGATTATGTAACTGTTTCAGTAGATAGGAAAGATGTAATAAATATGCAAAACCGGAATCAGTTTTTCATATAACTGAACTCATGTTGTTGCTGTAGGATCGAAGGTGATGACATGTGATCATGTACCTTCTACATATTATAATACAGACCTCACGTAAATGGTGTCTCATTTAAGAGTGAACACCTAAATCAGAATAATCTGTTAATCCACTGTATGACCGAGAGTACGTGGACACCTGATCATTGTAGCCATATACTGTATGGTTCTCCCCCAAACTGTTGAATCTTCGCTGAAACTCAGAGAACCAAATCCTTATCCATCAGGAGCTCCACAAAGCCAGCTCCATGAAAACATTGTGTGTTAAGCTGGGAGTGGAAAAACTTCTGCACAGAGCCCTGACCTCGACACCTTTCGGATGAACTAGAAAGAGTAAATGGGGAGCCTCCTTCCCAGAAGATAAGACTGGAGTACCCAGAGGAAACCCACTGCATTATAACAGGAAAAAGAGGGAATAAATGTGAAATGTGATGCTCAACAAGCACATGTTGTATGCGTATGGTGTTTAGGTGTCCAAAAAGGAATCAGGGATCAAAGGATGATGGATGATGACGTGAAGGATGATGACGTACAGAACGACTATCTTGTTACACACCAGTTGTGTAATGGCAGAATGAAAAGAACCTTTTTCTGAAGCACCTCGTTTTATTCATTCCCAGTCTGTATCTTTTGCCAGATGGCTGAAAACTGATGTCTGCTGGGTGGGCGGAGTCAGCTGAAAGTTTAAGCTCTTTCCTGGCTGTGTTTGATTTACAGAAATCGCACTGATGGGAGATCATGCCCAATTATTTTTTTTAGGCCTTGAGCACAATCTGTTCAGTTTTCCTCATGGCGCATGAGTCAGTATTTCCATATCAGACAAGGATGAAGGATTTTTATGGATGATTGTTGAGTAGAACTGTATCGACGGCTTTGTCTTTAAGGCATTGGACTCCCGATTGGAAGGTCCCAGGTTCAAACCCCAGCACCACTAAATCGCCACAATCAGACCCTTGAGCAGGCCCTTAACCCTCAACTGCTTAATGAGATAAAATGTACGTCTCTGGATAAGGGTGTCTGCCAAGTGTCATAAATGTAAATGTACTCTGTATCTCACCCCTTCAGCTGTATGAGGATGTAGAGTCTCTGTTCAGATGTTGGTGAAGATGTTGGTGATATTCAGCTCCCTGTAGGCAAGCTGCTGTGGCATTACACTCTGTGCCAAAGAATGTAAATTACTCAGTGATGGTAGTCCGCATGATGGCTTAGTGGTTAGCACCGTCACCCCTGAAAACCACTAATCTAAATCTTATGGACTGGTATCTGATTAAGGGTGCTTTCCCACCTTGCACCTAGTGTTCCCAGGATAGATTCCACAGCCTTTAACTAGAATAAACCACTTGATTGGTTCCACCTACGTCCCCTCTGGCACACCAAGCAATGATTATTTATATATATATATATATATATATATCCGTAGTTCCTATGGAAGTTATTTAAAGGGGCGAATTGCAGCTCAACACCCGATTGTATCCGAGCACTTGTAGGTGAAGGTCCTTGCTCATGGGTGCAACTGTGGCAACCCGGCAGCGTCAGAGCTTGAACCAGGGACATCCTGGTTAGAAGTCCAACACCTTAACCACTGACCCACCCCTGCCCCGAATAAACCACTTACTACGGATAAATCAATCACCAACTAATAGTAAGTTGATAGTTAGACTTAATACATCAAAAGTTAATGATTTTGTTTACAAATGCCTTCTTTTATGTCCCAACATTAGGCCATAAAAAAATCAGTTTTTACCTTTTTAACATGTAACATACTGTAGAGATCGTGCTTTAAAAACAAGAAATAAAACTGTATTTTCACTGCATCGTGTTGTTCCATGAGCAGAGTGAAGGACTGAATATAGTATTACAGAACTCATGAAAAGACCATATTCAACCTCAAATCTTAAAGCCCAAGTGTGTGTGTGTGTGTCCATTGGAACGAAATAAGCTATTGGACGTGTATGTAACTTTTAAATCAGAAGAGCTCCGGGTGAACTTACATTCCCCTCCCTGAGAGCAGCTCTCATGTGGTCAGTGATGTCTTACTGATATTCGGAGGCTTCTATAAAATTTTAAGAAGCTGTAAGGTTGTTTTTTTCAACACGTAAGCTTTTTCCTTTTGATGTACTTTCTCTTGTGACCACATGATATAGGGTTGCACCCTTTTTTTATAGACAGCTTGATAAAATAAGAATCAACTTGCCAGAAGCTGAAACATTCCACCTGGATCATGTACTGAACATCTGACAAAGGTTTCTATAAGTTAAACGTACAGCGTAAGAGCAATCTGATTATACCGCTACATGCTGTGACTGAAGTAAATAAAAGGAATCAGAAAACCTATGAATTGGTCCTGCATTTTTTTTTCTTCCTATTTTTAAACAATATCACTTTTTTTCTTTAATGATTGCAGCACTTCCCTTAAAATCGCCACGACGTCTCATGTGGTCCGGCTGGCTTGTTTCATCTGGTGTGTTACACTCTTACACAGAAATGCCGGACCCTGGGGGGGGGGCTTTGACGAAGTGTGTGCAGAAATGAGGTTCACTCGGCGTTGGCTGGCTGATGTAGAAGCGAGACTCGCTTGGTCAGGAGGGACACACCGAGAAAATACGGTCATGTTTCAAAGTGCTGCTCTAACAAAGAGTGAAAATCCAATAGTTCCCTCATTAGACTTGCTGGCATTGATGTTCTACCACACATCCGGGAAGGTGTTTTGAGGGCGTTCGTTCATGTGAATCGATAAGTCAGACTCAGAGTCTGGATATGAATTGGGAGTTCAGACTGATTTAGTGGCCACTTCCTTCCTTTCTGTTCGGCGGAGCACTGACGACTGTTGTTGTTGTTGTTTTTTCCCGTTGTTTGGCACTGATGTTAAAATGCCAGAGGAGAAATGTTTAACTTTGAATAGTGAAAAATGATACCTGTGAAAGAAAGAACCAGCATTTGGGTCTCTTTGAGTAAAAAGCTGGCATTTTTCTAAGGAATTACAGAGTGGTTTCGGTGTAGTCTCTGGTTCAGAACAGCATTATTGGAGCGACAAACTAATAGAGAGCGTTTCTCCCAGTGTGGCTTGAACGCCTCTTGGGCCGTGCTAGCACACAGCTCATTCTGTCTAAGTGAATGAAGGGGTGGGAGAGAAGAGCTGATCCTCTTTCTCAGCCCATCAATCTTCCTAAAGTCTTTGGGTTGGGATAATGCTACTTGAGCTGCTAGCGTCACCGCCAAGACCCCAGGGGACACGGACTAACCGCTGCGCCACTTGACGTCCATTCAGCACTGCGTCGTGGCGAGCGGCCATGGATGGTGTTTTGATGCATTTTCCCATTGATTCTTTCATAATCCCATGCTGTTAAACTGGCTTTCAGATTCAATTTGTCTTCGCCACAGTAATAGACAGTTCATCTCAGATTTGTCATTAGACGCAGAAAGGATGAGGGGCTAAGAAGCGTCAGCTAATTACAAATGATCCGGCAGAAAGCGGGAGGATCCGTATTCGCTTCCAACTGAGCTCTGCGGGTTTCCCACGTTGAGGACATATCCCAGATGTAATATTCTCTCTCTCTCTCTCTCTATCCGTCTCTATCTTTCTCTGTCTCGCTATGTCTTCCATCTCTCCCTGGGTGAAGCTGAGACACCTCCAGAATTTCAAGCCAGGTAGAACGTCAAAGGGAATTTTTGATACATGAAGCAACTGAAACCAATAGAAAGTGGAAGAAGTGATTCCAGAATGTCTTGACTGTAGATCAAAGTCATTTAGAACTATAAGAAAGTTGTAAGGAATGAAACCTGTTTTCAAAAAATAAATTATATCTTTGGACCCCAAACAATAGTACAGGATGGACATATGTTCCCTTATAGTTCACCTTTATACTGTACCACTCCCCTAAAGTCTTCTATATAAATAAAAGAAAGGTTTTGTCTGTACATTGGTCAGAACTTGCTCTTTCAATGATATCTTTATGTTTCAGACTTTGGAGGACCCGAAACTTTACAGTACTTGTACTTGGGTATTTGCCTGAAGGTAAACCTGCACCATAAATTAAATCAAAATCATTGGAATAGAAGTGAATTCACGAACAGTTACGTGCCAGATTATATTACAGCATCTAGCACTTTTTTTTTTCGCCAGAATGTAACGCTTTTCCCATTGACGTCGTCATGGTTATACACGTCACTCAACAGAGCCAATCAATGCTATGCTGTAGTTTACCATGTGCCGAGTGGACAGAGTGTGGGGAAGACGTAATCCTCAAGAAACAGAAACAAAAGTGAGACGAAATAGATGGTGAAAGAAGGACAACTTGGCGTAAAACAAGGTGTAAGATACTCAACCTCGTACCCAGAATGTGATTTCTTTGTATTAATAAGTTAGACAGAGAGTTCTGCTGGACAGAAAGACACACAGACATGTACGTGGGCTTCAACCTCAAATAATAATGACGTCACTGATTACATTAAAGCCCATCAGATTATTTTTAGCTTTAACCTTTTAACTCTTTCCACGAACTCAATCATGAATGCCAACTCTCAGTACTTTCTGTAAGCTCCCCATGTTCTTCAGTTTGTTTTGCAGTGGACCTCTATTTTGATTTTGGTCACATCTCCACTGATATCCCTTGACCCACACCAGTGATACTGGGATTGATTATGAATACGTCATTGATTGCACACACTTGGGTGTGTTCTGACCTCTGCTTTGTCCGGACTACAACTCTTAGCTTACCCATTAAAAAAAGAATTGAACCTCTGACCTGTCTCGTCTGCCTGCACAGCATTAGTCCATGTTCGACATGACATTTGTATGCATCTGATTTAAGTGCTGGAAAAAGAATGGAAACAATACCAATGCGTGTCTGAGGTGAAGGCCGTCTAGCCTTGTTTATTACAGATTCCTCTGAGACCTTGTTAGCTTGTCTGATTAGTGCATTTCGCAGAAAGAAATCATTCTGTTTCTGCTAAGTGTTTGGTCCTGAATGCAGAGCTCAGCCGTTGTGTCTTTCACGCAGAGCAAAAAGAAGGGGGAAAAAATGAAGCAAAACAGTAGAGCAGAGAACATGACAGGGAGGTAGTATCTGTAAGAAACCCAGAGACTCTGAGGTATGTGGGGTCAAACTTCAGCACAGTGCTGTCTAAACACCAATGCATTATTCACTCTATGCATCCAGGAGGCTAGAGTGTGAACTTTCGAGTGGAGAGAAAAAGGAGAGAAATACAATGAGAGAGAAAAAAGGGTCATGCTAGAAAAGAGTTATAGACTTTCTTACTCATATTTAATTACATTACATGACATAGATTAAATTAAAGAAATGGGAGCAAATGTTTTACTGCGACAGGTTCGAGCCGAACCGAGCCGAGCGCCGGCTAAGTCGTGCGTATGTAGTCGGCCGGGGAGCCTCTCAAAACTTGTTTGCGTCAGTGGGGTTTTTTGCATTTAGCACCACGAGTCCCAAGAATGTTATCAAGAATGACAGGATAAAGAAAGCAGAGCCTTTTTTTTCAAAGCCAAATGGAATCATAAATTATGGTTAAATGAGCTTTAATGTCTATTTATTCCATATTTAACTTCATTTACATGTTTCTTTTTATATTATTATTATTATTATAGTGTTGAAAATTATTAATATTATAATAGTAACTAGAAGGCTGGAATGGATTATCTGCATTTACATTATTTCCTATGGGAAGTAATACACATTTTAGAATTAACGAACCTCCTGAATGGATTAAATCCATATCCGAGGTACCACCACTGGTACCACATCCTCAGCAGCGACCTCATTTCCCCTCTTGTCTGTTCCAACCACTCAGCATTCAGCATCAGCAGTAACCTAATCACCGGCCTGATCATCTGTCATCATCTGCACCCGGGTCATGCCTAAAGTTAGATGTTTTTTAATGCTCGAATAAATCATAGGTCAGTGTGTGGTTTAACAAACAGAAAACATTCCTCTGAAACTGCTCAAGCACAGGGACTGGACTGAAAATAAGAAACAAAAAATTAGAGCTAAAAAGAAAAATCCCTTGTGAGGAATGTAGAACTATTCCTCAAGACTACATAAAAAATACAAGTCTGTCTTTTTGGAAGCAAAATATGAAGAAATGAGGGCTGGTTAAAACATTTTATACAGTAATGTATATTGATTATTAAAGGGCCCGTGCCAGAGCCCTCGCTTGGGGGCATTAAGTAGCTGCTTAGCCACTTTGCTCATGTCTAGGGTCACCTACAGTATGAGGTGGTTGCCAAATTGCACACAGCAACAAATAGGGTACAGTGACAACTGTACGATCACTAATAGGTTGCTATAATAGGTAGATGTAAAAAGTGGCACTTCAATATATGACTTAAAAGAGAGGAGTAGAGTGCGAAATATAATTGTGCTCCTTTCACACTCTTCCAGTGTATGTCCAGCCTGAGGCAAGCTACAATGATGAGGCTGCATGGTGGTGTGACGGTGCGACCGTAGGCAGCTGACCTTCTCAAAGCTAGGCTTTTAATTAGAGTCATAATATGACTTCTTTTCATCCTGAGTTTTATAAGGTTGATTTTGTAATAATCCATGTCCTCATATAATGCTTAATTCACTTCCCATCACATCTTCAGCATCTTTACGAGTGCGCTGCGTGAAATGGAATTGACGCAGATGGAAAATATTGGAGATGGATTTGTCTGTTTAACAGCAGCACCAAAGACAAAATCCGCAAATTGCGTTAATAATATCACGTTGCCTTGGTTTCCGTCTGCCAGGTGGTAAAATTAATTAGCATAAAACAGTGCCGTAATTGTAACAGCGTGATTTATTTGGCACGGCCCTGAGAATATTGTGTAAATACTGTCAAAAGCAAAATGGCTCCCCAGAAAGCTGTAAATCTCTTGCTCGAACACACACAGCATTAACCCTGATAATCTCACAAACCCCAGTGCAGAATGATGGCAGAACCTATCTAATGCACTCGGTCTCGGATTGACCCTGAGGTCTACGCGCTACTGTTCATTTCTGCTGGTTGATGCAGTGATGCATGTACTGCTAGATGTACCTGCCACGAGACTGTATTCATAGAATTGATTCGAAAACCTAGAAGGCAAGGTAAGAGAGCAATTTCTGGAGCTCAACGTGAAAAGCAAAGCTGTATTTGGGTCAAACCTTGAAGTCAAGTTAGGCCAAGGTTTTCCGTATGAAACAAGCTTTACTAGCATTCAGGCTTTCACGGAAAAATGCAACAACAAAAAAGCACAGATGACGACGTACGTAGTACCGTAATCCACATGGGTAATAAAAGTGTGCACTTGAGTCGAATTAAAAAAGAATTAATAACGAAGATATGATATATGCTGAGCATCCTAAATAAAAGCAGGCTTTCCCAAAGGGACCAGTGTTTTTAAGCGTTCCAATCCAGTGACATTGAGATATTGTTCTGTAAGTTTTTTTTTCCACATCTGCAGTGCTGAAGATGCATTGATGAGGTTTGATGAAGAGCACACCTGGGGACATCTTCAGTCCACCAACTGATCAGAAAAGATTGTGCAGAAAGAGGAATCAGTATGTCTGGGAACTCCCAGGTGTGGGTTCTTTAAGATGATGAGAGAGAGCGTGAGAGAGTCCTGAATAAATAGATAGAAAATAACTCAGGAAAGCCCGGAAAGTGTGCGTTTGTGGAATTCTTTCAAGGTTTACAGAGGTTCTGAAGTTGTTTTTTAGATGTATGGAAAGTTTTTGTTTTTTTTTATGTATATAGTATTTTTTGCCCCGATTCAGACTACAGGTATCTGTAAAACTAACTCACGGTAAGATTGAAGGTATAATTGGGGTAAAGACAGCAGAGCAAATCTTATCCGGTGTACAAGTAGCATAGTTACATAAGCAGAATTGTTTTGCATTGAATAACTCGATACGACTGGACAGAATTGCTGTAGATTACTGGTTTAACCATAAGTGGGTAAGGTTTTGGTATGGAAAGGAGTAGATTATTAGGAATGCCATTGGTTAATTGAAGGGTCCACCCAAGGCTGAGTGGGTGTAGATTCCAGATAAAGACAGGGTTGAAGATGAGTATTTGTTGTGGCGGGGTTGGGGTTGTTTACTCTGGGTTAGGGTAGGTTTATAATCATATGAGCATGAGAGAGAGGGTGAAACAAGCTTGGAATGAACTATGGGAAAGGAACAGATTGGGGTACAGGTAAGGACAGGGTATCAATAAGGCTGGGGTGAACTACTGGTAGGGGCAAGGAAGGGGAGATTTCTGGTAACACCAGACCTGGGGTAGGCTGTTGGTACGGGAGGGTTGTTTTATAAGACAGTGTATGAACAAAAGTGAGGTAGACAATTGGTAGGAGCAGGATAGATTGGGTTATTTGCAGGAAACTGTTAGGTTTGCCCTAGACGGTGTTAAATTTCCCTTTCTCTTTGTTCTCTGTGAGTTATTCCTCGTCTCTTACATGGCGATACTTCCTAGGTGGCCAGGTGTCTGTAAAATACTTCACCCCTTCTCCCTGTATTCCTTTGGAACATGCAGATGAATCACGGTCTTTTGATGTAGTGACAGATGGACATGACACAATTGTACTCAGGAAATGAAACAGGACTTAAATGCCTTCCTTTATCTGTGAATAAACTAAAGAACATTCAGACAGCATTGTGTGTGTGTGTGTTTTTGTGTGCCTGTGGTCCCTCTCTCTGTCAGTAATTACTATGTTGGAGCTCACCGGTAAAAGCAGAGCTGGGGACGAACTAAGTATTTGACAGTTTGATAAGGACAGTTTGTATTTGGTAGGGGTAAAGCAGGAACAAGGCTGGAACAGATTTATTAGTGGAGCCAGGACTGGGGTGTTTACTGGAAGGGGTCAGGGCAGTAGGTAAGGGTACGTATGGTGATGGAATGTTATATAGGACAGGAGAGGGGTAAATGATTATTATGGGACCAACAAGTGTAGAATATTGATTATTAAAGATTAGATTATAATGCAGAAAAATGAGCCTTCGTTAGTAACATGTACAGTAAAAGTGTTTTTCCCCATATCCCAGGTTGTTAGGACGTTGTGGTAGGGTCAGGGTCAGCTATAATACTCTGCTCTTTGAGCAAAGAAGGTTTAGGGACTTGTTCGAGGCATTTAGCAGATGCCCTTATTCACTTATATTTTTATCTCATTGTACATGTCAGCGGCTGAGGGTTAAGGGTCTTGCTCAAAGAGACAACCTGGCGGTCGTGGGATTTTAACCTGGCACCTTCCGAATTGTAGTCCAATGCCTTAACCCCTGAGCTAGACTTGACCCCATATATTAGGCATAGCACGAAAATTGATTTCGTCAATCTCTTTGGTGTAACCGAAGTTTGCAAGCCAACTAGGTGCATACTGCCACCTGCTGGAGGGTGCTGGAGGGTGAAAATGCGCAGGTGTACCCGAGTAAAGAGAAAAATAATAAAGTGAACACTGGCCAGTGGGGGGGATGGGGAGGACGGAGCTGATCAATGCGGGAGTGACAACTTGGCAGTACTCAGGCTTAAACCTCTGACCTCTAGGTCCCCGTTTTCCAACGTTGTTGCTAAAGATTGATACAAGCTCAAAATTGTGGCTTGCTGTGACTCAGACACAATCTGGAATCAGTAGTAAAGATGGAGATAAGGTGAAATAAGCCAGTGGTACTTAAAGGCATGGATAGTGCTACTATGTGCTGCACTACACAGAGACCTGCGATAAATGGCGCAGTGCTATGGAGGGTCACAGGTTCAATCACCAGCACCAGCAAAATGCTCTGGATAAGGGTATCTGACAAATTCTTTAAATGTAAAATGAATAATCCCAATGTTAACTTGCAGATGTACTGATTTTAACCTGTACGCCTTATCGCGGTTTTCATGTAAAAGAAAAAGCAACAAAAAAAGTTCATTAACTAGTGAAACTATTCTGTTGCCTAAAACTCCTGGCTGTCATGTAACATGGAGGCATTACTGTGTGTGGCCAAAGAAGCTCCTTCTGAAGTTTGTGCAACATGGAAGTGACCAATCTTGCTTCCCTAAAAATTTCAAGTTGATAACTTCAGCCGTTTTGGAGAGATGATTTTATATGTGGCCCCCAAAATGGCCATTTTTCAGCGTTATACTGTTGTGCTTTAAACAATAATAATTAAAAATGAAATTTATTCATATTTCTTAATGAGTATTGATACTAAAATTGCCATAAACTTCTAGAAGCATATGACCTGTAAAAACTGTTGCTTAAATTAAAGCTTTAAAGCTTAAAACACAAAAAATCTGTAGTGTCCGTAACCATGTCACATTCATGTTGCAATATTTTAACAATTTTGCATTTTAGGATAATACACTTTTTCAGGTTCATGTCTTTTCAGGTGAAATCTAAATTGGCCAAGTTTCATCTGAATGACAATTAAGATCTTTGAAAGACTTGAATTTTAAAACAAGTTACGGACACTACAAAAAAGGGCATGAAATTGTATTTAGCAAATGTGTTTCTTTTTACCTGATAAAAATATAAGTATGGATCGATAGATAAAAATCATTCAGTATTATGAAAAATGTTGTTGTATCTGAAAACTCGCTCTTTCACTAGGTGAGACAATTTTTAGCACCAATACCATGTTTTGACCATAAGAATGTTTGAAAATGTCATAACCCTGGTTGTTAAGCTGCAGATCACTACAGGTCATGCCGATACACACCGATAACTAACCGAGGCCTTTCACTTTTCATAGATTCTTAGAGATATGTAGCAAAAATCATGAAAGTGGGAACTTGGCTTTAACTGTTGAGCTGCGCTGCCTCTAGTATGTTCATATATCAGTACAGCGTTATTGATATAAGCAGGACTGATACTGATTTCTAATAAACGTAAGTCTGGGTCGATCTTTTTCGTCGCTGTGTAGCTATAGCACCGGGGTTGTATGTTTCAATTAGGGAAGTTTATTGTCGAATTTCTGATTAGCCAAATAGACTCTGCATTACAGGAGACTACCACTCAGGCCTGCAATTCCATCCTAAGTGAAGAGTGTGATATTGAGAAAATGGAAGTGTGAGGACACACACACACTCACACGTGTTTGTCTGCGTGTATGTCATGCTGCCCCCAGCAGAACAGACCTGCCCTGGAATAATGAGGTTTTTGACACCGGCCAGTTGTTCTTGAGAAGGTGAGGCAGAGTCAGAGGAAAAGTCAAAGCTCCAGTCCCTCTCATCACACAGCTGCTGCGGTTTCATTAACAGCACACACACGCACACGCACACACTCGCGTTCTCATGCTGGCAAACCGAACAATCCACCAATTAAAATCTAATCTGTTGTTTGGAATCCGATTCTGTACGTGCCGACCGTAATTCTATTTATATCTGTTTTAATTTCCATCACTGTTTGTATGCTGATCCAGATGTTTTTTATTTATGCATTTTTAATATAACTTGTATATTACTCTATGAATTAAGTAAGACATTGTAAATCTAAAAGTTTTATGTGTGTGTGTGTGTGTGTGTGTGTGTGTGTGTGTGTGTGTGTGTGTGTGTGTGTGTGTGTGTGTTGA
>JAQQZT010000002.1:2230811-2245610 GCA_030068275.1 Clarias platycephalus
GTTCTGCTGTACAGAAAGACACACAGACATGGACGTGGACTTCAACCTCAAATAATAATAATAATAATAATCATAATCATAATATCACTGATTACATTAAAGATCAGCAGATTATTTTTTGATTTAACCTTTTAACTGTTTCTACAACTCTTTTCCCATTAATTCCGAGTATTTATGCTCGTAAGAGATAAAAGCCGTGCTACCCACCTGCAGTACCTATAACAGGCCACCAGGGTTTGATACATAAACACTGTTTTAACATATTAAAATTGTAGCTGTTTTTATATAACGCTTTATTTTCCTACAATAGCACATTCCTTAGGTAATCACCACCCTAATCAGACCTAATGATTTCTGCACAAAGAGATGATTTGTGCTTTATATTTTTCCTTGTTTCAATATGGAGTTTGTAAAGAGTTCCTGTGTAGCTTGTGGCTAAACCGAGTGATCGAGTTCGAGAACTACGAGTTCACTTGCTTGGAACAAAACAATTTCCTGACACAATGCCGAGATAATTAAGTTGCTGTTGCTACCAAATAATAAGTGTGGCTCTATCAGATGACGGCGGAGTAAAATGAGGTTAGCGGAGATAAGCTAAGGTAGGCGCTGAGGTAAATGAGAGAACACAAAGGCTGCAGGCACGACTGAAATTAACAAACTCCGAATAAGCGCCGTGGTCTGTAATTGCCAGATTGGTCTATAGTTTCAGGTCGACTTCGACGCAGTTCAAGAAGAAGAAGAAATCAATCACGGGAATGAAGGTGATTTACAGCCTTCGTTCATGCTAACGTCGTCCCCTGGACTCTGGCCGCTGTGATGGGAGCCGAGAGCACGACGGCACAAAGCAGCGACAGAGCGCTGAAGTGATACAGAAACTAAAGGACCATGAAAGAGGGAGGATAAAAAGAGATGAAGAGGACTCTGGGTCGATTATGACCGTGCATACGGGAATTAAGGGTCATAAACATCTGACTAGCTCTGACTGCGGCAGCGTAGGAGGCTCTTTATACACTCAAGTGACTACCGGCTTTGTGTTTCAAACTCTCACACACACACACACACACTGCAACCTTCAACTCACCCTGATACTCAGTGTTAGAGTATAAAACACACACACACACACACACACCGCTGAACTTCATAGAAACAGGTACGATCTGAAGTGGAGCTACTCAAGGCACTGCTGCAGAAAATCCTCGCTTCTGACTGGCCGGATGTTAAACGCTATTTATTCCTCTACTCATCTTTCTGATAAAATACTAACTGAGATTCTCACTCTTCAATCTGTTTTTAAAGGAACATTATGTAGATTTATTCAGTTTTTCTCTGAGAGGAGATTTGTGATTGACAGCTCACGCCATTTTGTTCAAATCTGCAAATGTATCTGGGATAAAACACTCAGCGAGCATGCCGTAACAGGAAACTCATCAGTGATGAATTACTGTTACCATGACGAAGGTGATTATTGTCCAATAACAGCACATCATGAGGTGTTTGATTGCTACAGGACATCAAGCTGTTTTTCATCTATTAAACAATTCTGGAAGGGTATTAATCACCACTCTGTAAATTATAGGCTTCTATGTTAATCAGTTGCAAAAATAATGGTACCCATTATGGAGGCTATATACTGTATGTATACGCCCCTTCCTGATTTATTTTTTATTTTTTTTTGCATATTTGTCACACTTTAATGAATGAGATCATCAAGCACATTTTAATATTACAAAAAAAAAAAAATAACAAAACAGAATCAATACAACTGCAGTTTGTAAACGATGATTTCATCTGTAAAGGGAAGAAAGCTGTCCGAACCTGCCTGGCCCGGTGTGAAAAAAAATAATTGCCCCTAAACTCATTAACTGGTTATGTCACCCTTGGCGGCATCAGCTGCAATGAATCATTCGCGATAACTACCAATGAGTCTTTCACGTAACTGTGGAGGAACGTTGGCCCGCTCTTCTTTGCAGAATTGTTTTAATTCAGCCACATTTGAGGGTTTTCGGGGTTTAAGGTCATCTCAATCAGTCCAGACTTTGAATGTTTTTCAGCTTGAGGTCACGAACTGATGGCCGGATATTCTCCTGTAGGATTTTCTGGTAGAGCACAAAATTCCACAGAATTCATGGTTCCATCAATTATGGAAAGTCTTCCAGATGCTGAAGCTGCAAATCAGCCCCAAACCATCACACTGCAACCTTAATGTTTGATGGTTAGTATGATGTTCTTTTCATGAAACGCTTCCTTTAGTTTTACACCAGATGTAACGGGACACACGCCTTCCAAAAAGTTAAACTTTTGTCTCATCAGTCCATAGAATATTTGTTTTTGAGTATTTTGTATAAAAATATGCTTTTTTGGCCTTTGTGGTCCTATTGATCAGCAGTGGCCTTCGGTTTGGAACTCTCCCATGGAAGCCATTTTTCCCCCCGCTCTCTCTCTTATTGTTGAATCATGAACACTGACCTTCACTGAGGCGAGGGAGGCCTGCAGGTCTTTAGATGCTGTTCTGGGTTCTTTTATGGCCTCCTTGAGAAATTAAGGGCTATATTAAACATCAACCAATTTCAAAAATACTGACACCCATTATGGAGAAGAAAATAAGAATTTAAAAAGCTCTCAGCTTCAGAAATATTGGTAGCTTGGGGGGAGAAAAAAGCACATATTAAGTCACAAAGGAGTATAACGCAAAATATGCATAAGTAAAGTCCAATACTGAAAGAAAACATCTGAATGTTTTTATCTTCATTATTCCAAAAATGAAGTCAGTAAAATTAAATGCATCATATTAAAAAAAAATTTACTCCATAAATCATTTTTTTTTAGCACTCATGTGTCATTCCTGTAAGATAAGTGTAAGCTCAGAGCTGTTTACCCAGTAGAATATGGCATGTTTTAAAAGTTAATGACAAAACAGCACCAGGAAAACATTTCCTCATTGTATTACTTGATCTAAGCACACACAGGAGACCGTGTCCTCTGTCGGAGACAGTAATCAATAACGACATCACTCCATCATTAAAACTTCATAGCGTACCGCAGTGGTGACCACGGCGAAACACAGAGCGGCCATTAAAAATGAACGAAGCCCCATTCGGACCGGAACGAGGTGAGTGCTGAAAGTTTGATGCGATGTGTAAAAGGCTGACTGAGGGCGAGAACAGAGAGCAGAAGAGAGGCGCTATTATCCAGAGTGACCTGTAGAAAAGCAGTGGGTGTCTGAAGAGTGTGTTTCATCCTCTGCAGTGCAGAAAGCACACACTCCAAGCAGAACGAGTGAGAGAAGGCTAGTACATGAGGGTTAAAGAAACGGCTATCTGCGCTCACACTCACGCATAAACAGCCGAACACAAGGGCGTTCTGTTTGAACTCTGCGAAATGAACAGCACAATCATTTACATCATGTGAGTCAGTTCATGTTTATCTGCGTGAGGACTGTCCAGTGGTCCAACAGGTCACAAAAATTTAGCACAGCATGATACCTCCTTCACTGTGACTGATAAGTACATAAGCCACGCCTCCATTGCTGAGACTGATAGGTACATAAGCCACGCCTCCATTGCTGAGACTGATAGGTACATAAGCCACGCCTCCTTCACTCAGACTGATCAGTACATAAGCCACGCCCCATTCACTGAGACTGACCTGTACATAAGCCACGCCTCCTTCACTCAGACTTATCAGTACATAAGCCATGCCCTGTTCACTGAGACTGACAGGTATGTAAGCCACACCTCCTTCACTCAGACTGGTAGGTACATAAGCCACGCCTCCATTGCTGAGAATAATAAGTACATAAACCACACCTCTTTCACTCAGACTGATCAGTACATAAGCCACAACTCCTTCACTCAGAATGGTAGGCTCATAAGCCACGCCCTGTTCACTGAGACTGACCTGTACATAAGCCATGACTCCTTTACTCAGCCTGATCAGTACATAAGACACGCCCCGCTCACTGAGACTGACCTGTACATAAGCCACGCCTCCTTCACTCAGACTGATCAGTACATAAGCCATGCCCTGTTCACTGAGACTGACAGGTATATAAGCCACGCCTCCTTCACTCAGACTGGTAGGTACATAAGCAATGCCCTATTTCATGATACTGACAGGTACATAAGCCACGCCTCTTTAACTCAGACTGATAGGTACATAAGGCACCTCCTTCACTGAGACTGACCATTACATAAGCCACGCCTCCTTCACTCAGACTGACAGGTATATAAGTCACGCCTCCTTTACTCATACTGGTAGGTACATAAGCCAGGCCCCATTTCCTGAGACTGACAGGTACATAAGATACGCCTCCTTCACTCAGACTGACCAGTACATAAGCCATGCCTCCTTCACTCAGACTGATAAGCCACGCCCTGCTCATTGAGACTGGTAGGTACACTATATTGCCAGAAGTATTCGTCTGCTTTCAGATGCATATGAACTTCATAAGTAACTTAATCTTAATCCATAGGGTTTATTATGATGTTGGCCCCGCCCCCTTTGCAGCTATAACAGCTTCAACTCTTCTGGGAAGGCTTTCCACAAGATATAGGAGTGTGTTTATGGGAATTGTTGACCATTCTTCCAGAAGCACATTTGTGAGGTCAGACACTGATGTTGGACGAGAAGCCCTGACTCACAGTCTCCGCTTTAATTAATCCCAAAGGTGTTCTATCGGGTTGAGGTGAGGACAGGCCAGTCAAGTTCTTCCACACCAAACTCGCTCATCCACGTCTTTATGGACCTTGCTTTATGCACTGGTGCGCAGTCATGCTGGAACTGGGGTGGGGTTGTTTTTCAGGAGTTATTTAATTTTGAAACCCTATTCATATTAAACCCTATGGATTAAGAATTGGATGTTACTCAAGTTCATATGCATGTGGATACAATATAATTGCGAATACTTTTGGCAATATAGTGTACTTTAGCCACACCATCGTCACTGAGACTGATAGACACGAAAGCCACACCTTCTTCACTCAGACTGATGGACATGAAAGCCACGCCTTCTTCCCTGAGACGGATAGACATGGAGGCCACTCCTTCTCCTTCTCAATATCTCAGTTTTTTTTTTTCCATTTATCTCTTTTGAGATTACTTCGCAAGATTATTTCATCTAACTCCATATGTGCACATACTGTACAGTACATGCAGTTCTCTTTAGAGCCCTGAGACCGAGCAGACTAGAAGTCACACTCCAACTCTGCTTTTCACACACTGCAGAGACTAAATTGCATCTACGCCATCAAAGGAAGGAAAACAGGAATCCATCTCTTCCTCACCCTTTTATTTTCCTCGTCATTTACTGAAACGTTTTAGATGCAGACGACATGCAATGTGACTCTAACTAACCATCAGAAGCCCTGCTGATGTGAATTCCCCCAACCTGTCATGCAGTGTATTCAGCACACACATACACACACACACACACATACACACATATACACACACATACCAATCTGGAGTCCGTGTCGCCTGCTGTGTGTGAATAGAAACGCTGTTATGTGATGTTGCATTTGCTTTATAGATCATTTCAGACTGGTGTGCAGCTGGAAAGATCAATGTTCAGAATAATGATGGCAGAGCGGGACGTCTCGACTCGCTGCTCACGACTGCGCCCTTTCCTTTATTCCTACAGGTTAGGAAAGAAACAGAAAGCATGTAAACACACCGGAAAATTCACACAACATCAAACTTTTCTGTGTGAATAGCTGAAGCATCATATAAACATCAGTACAGAAGGAAGATGTATTTACAAAGGAGACCGAGTGTTGGGAAGGGGAAAGTTGAGTGTATTCAGAGTCATGTTACGCACATGCAGATCTTCCCAGCCTCCTGATTAGATTATGGAAATCACCAGTGTGTAGTTTACACCTCCATGGTAGCCAGACTACTATAGTGCACTAGATCTAATAATACAGCTATAACTTCAGTATATTCTCAAGTCGAGTTAAGTCAAGTAGGCTTTTATTGTCGTTTCAACCAAATGCAGTTCAGTACACAGTGAAATGAAACAACATTGCTCCAGGACCCAAGGTACGACATACAACATACATTAACACAATATAAATATAGTGAACTAGATGCAATATCAAAGCTTTAAATATAGTGCATTAGTGTATACATTATAGTGAATATTTTAAAACTTTAATCTTCATATATAGTGCAGTGGATCTAATATCAACATTTTAAGCTCCCTACTGTATATAGTTCACTACAGTAAAGCTTTGTTCCCTATATAGTGCACTACATTTAATTTTAAATCTTAAGTGCACCAGATCTAATGGCAAAGTTTACGCACTAGATACAATTTCAAAGCTTTAGTACACTAGATCTAATATCAACATTTAAGCTCCCTATATAGTGCAATATATCTATCCATTATCACCCAGATGAGGATGGGTTCCCTGTTGAGTCCGGTTCCTCTCAAGGTTTCTTCTTATTGCCATCTCAGGGAGTTTTTCCCTGCCACTGTCGCCGTCACCCTTGGCTCGCTCATCAGAGACAATCTCATTACACACTTCCATAAATTTTCTTTTAAAATTTTCTTTTCATTTTTGTGAAGCTGCTTTGAGACAATGACCACTGCTACAAGCGCTATATAAATAAAATTGAAAAAAGAAAATTATATATCTAAACGTAAAGATTTATGCTGAATATACTATAATGCACTAGGTCTAATGTTTAAGCTTTAATCACCTTAAATAGTGCAGTAGATCTTATATCAAAGCTTTAAGCTTGAACTAGATCTAATATTAAGACTTTTAGTTCAGTAACAAAATCTAATATAAAAGCATTAATGTCCTTATTTAGTGCACTAGATCTAATATCAACGTTTTAAACTCCACATATACTTTACTGTGTATCTAACTGTTAAGCTTTAGTCTCCCAATGCTTTGTCTAAAAGTAAAGGTGTAGGCTCAATATACTATAATGTACAGTACAAGGTCTTCTGTTAAATATATAAGTTCCCTATATAGTGCATGAGATATAATATTAAGACTTATTAAGACGATATAGTGCACTGGATACAACAATCCTCCTTTCTCATTTAGGCAACAAACAAGCAAACAAACAGAAATTTTCTGGCTAATCAACTGCTTAGCAGCGTGTGTGTGTGTGTGTGTGTGTGTAATTACGCGACAGAGGAAGTGTACTTACACCAGTAGGGGAATTTTTAACGCTACACGGATTTGTAACGCAGTGGAACTACAGAAGCGCGAGTGTTAGAACCCAATCGATAATTCATTTACTTTCAGCAGTCAGCAGCAATTAACAGGCCTTTTCCCCCCATTAGCATTCTCAGAGGCCATGCTGCCTCTTTTAGCCCTAATCTGACTGACAGTTGTGACAATCACGGATTAGCAAACACAGAAATCAATACAGCAGGATGTTGGAATGGCTCCGGAATCACACCGGCCACGGCTTTGACTGGAATACTAGAGCTCTTCAGCTGGAGCAGTAACACATACAGATGATCCACATCGAGCTAAAGCTAAAGCACCAGTGCTTTTCAAATCTAGTCATGGAGGATCCCAATTCTCTGCACATTTTGGCGATCTGCCACACCTGCTACAGTTTAGGAAAAGCTATTCGTTAGCTGATTAATAAATAAAATGTGGATAATGAAAGTCAGGAAAGTTGTAATTGCTTTGCGATTTTAATTTCTTAGATCTTGAGTGACACTAACGCAATGTTTCCACATTGTCAAAATCAGAGTCAGGAGCCGCGCCCATCTCATCTTTTCAGCTCCGCCTCTTTTACTTACAAAACAATCCACTAGCCTAAATATGTCTAGATCATCTGGAAGCTTAGATATGACCCGGGATAACCTGAATAATAAAACTCAAATTTAGTAAAATTAGCTAACCTTACCTGCTTTCAAAATCATCTTGAATAACTAATATACAAGGAGCGTTTGAGTAAAAGTCGGAACTTTTGATTGTATAGAACAGCAGAACACTGAGAGTAAAAAACTCCCTTAATTTCTCTATATAATCCCCTGCTACACTAACACAATTATCCCAGTGTTTCACTAGTGCTTGGACACCAGCAAGGTAGAAAGTTTTCATAGTATAGCCAGGAGCAGTGAGCCAGGATCTGCTTGATGTCTGAAACTCCGGCCTCCCAGGAACTCCTTTAATGGTCCAAACATTGGGGATGTGGAAATAAATCCCAGCTGAGTTCCTGTAATGTGCAAGTGGTGCTGGTGAATGATTGTGTGTACAGTTCACACTGACAGATGTGTCTCTTCCACAACAAGTTATCCATCGATTTTTAAGAACCAGGTGTTTCACTCTCTGCCGTGAGCTCCGAGCCACCTCGGCCGAGACCGTCATTCACAGACGGACAGTCTTCTTTTTAACAGTTGCACCAAACTTCATGACAAAGTCCAGGTTTGACTTGAACTCCCCTCGTATAATTCAACTTAAAGGTATGACACGCTAGTTGAATTTTTAACTGCCAATTCTTAATTAATTGATCGATTAATCAAGGTTTCCACAGAATGGAAAATGCTGTAGCATGACCTAAAACTCTGTATACATAGGAGAAATTCAATTACGTAAATCTTTTAATGACCATGAACACATATTTTTACGCTAATTGCTCCTTCATAGAACATTTTGCGCCAGAACAGAGCGAATTCAGTCTATTTTAGTCCAATTTCACCACCTACTTTTATTTTCATTTTTATTTTTTAAAGGCTCGAGTTGTTCGAGAGTAATCAGTAAACAGCAGGACACCCACAGCCTACAACTTTCCCCCAAAGGGAGCGATATTTTGAGTCTGACTTCCACGGCTAGGATTTAGTGAACTCCATTTAGCCTTAGTCATGGAGAGTGAATTTATCCTCTAAAAGGCTGAAGGGGAACAATGAAGGCATATGAAGGTATCTGTGGTGCAGGATATATAACATGGGGTAATAACCCAGGGCAGGCATTGCTATCACACTGTGTGTTCAGGTCTCTCTCTCTCTCTCTCTCTCTCTCTCTCTCTCTCTGTCTCAGTACTTTTGTGTGTATGTTCTCAACACACTCCTGCTCTCGTGTTCCCACGCACTATGCTGACAGTTGCCAGAGGCGTTAAGGGAAAGCTGGAGAGAGAAAAAAAACATTGAGAAGCAGTAGTAGAAGAAGAGGAAGATCAGAGGAAGAGTAAGGAACTCGGCTGCTATTTACAGATACGGCCTCCCCCACGTGTGGACCCCGCAGTGCCGCGTATCCCCTGATCAGAATCCAAATGCAGCTCGAGCAGCTGCTTCCCCCCTGACAAGAACCGAATGAAACATTCATGTTGAGCCTAACAGTGGCATGGATATTTACTGCCCCCTGCTGATTTTCCAAAAAGTCAGGCCTAAAGCATGATCAGTGTAAGCTCAGCACGGCACTGAGGCTTCCGTTTTGAACAGGACAACTTCATCTCACTCGTTCCTCCCTGACCAGGACATAGCTCTTACTTAAGATGAAGGAATGACTGGAGGGAACTCATTTTATTTTTCCCCATTTCTCCTAAGATATTTTATGCATTCTTTAAACAAAGTATTTTGTATATTAAATTATTTCTGTGTAGAATTAGATTTCAGACTTGCACCATTTCTTTATATGTCACAGGTTTGCAGACGCTGGTCCTAGAGAGTCATTTTTCATGCTGCAACACACACACACTTTACACACACTTTAACTCTGGGAATTACCTTGCTAGCTGAAGTGGATAAAATAGAGCAGGGAGAACACTAAAATGCACAGGATCTGTAATGTTATAATATAAAATACACATTTTATGGCTAATCATATGCAGAATGGACATGAATGAGTAGCGTACATCTCATTGTATTCCATTTTGTCCCTCCAACATGGTAGTGCCAGTTTATGGAATGCCCACGAGCGTCAGGTTTTCATAACCTTTTGGCCATATTGTGTATCTAACACACAACCCATGAACAGGAACCTGTGTTTTAGCTAAGCATGTTCCCAAATGAATATAACATTTCATACACACTCCATCATCAAGAAAAAGAAAGAAAGAAAAGCACTGTACACTGGAACCTCAGGATACCAAGGCCTTCCCTTACAAATTTTTATATTTAAATTTTGCAAGAAATTTGCCCCAGCATACAAAGCGTTTTTGGCATAAGAGCGTACAAACAAATCGACCGTTGGCTACATTGTGCGTATGTCCAGAAGCTGTTTAAAACATGTTTGCGTCAGTGGAAAGCCAAGCCAATCAAGTTTAATAATTTTCCCCTAAATAATTGCCATGGACGGTAGCAAGAAGAAAGGGGAGCCGCTTTCAGTTTGGTTTTAAAAGCAGACGGTGCCAAGAGGAATCATAAATTAAGGTTAAGTGATATTCATAAGTCATATTTTACTTCATTTTCATGTCTTTTCTGAATGTTTGATTGTTTTTTTATGCAAAAATATGATTATAGAGTTGGTAATAAATTGGTAATATTGGTAATATTTTTGGGTGTCTGGAACGGATTCGGGTGTCTGGAACGGACTTCGCTGCCGTCCCTGCAGAGCATTTACCATCGTAGAGTCCACAGGAGAACTGCCTCCATCCTAAAGGACCCCACTCATCCCGAGCACAGACTGTTCTCACCACTTCCATCAGGCCGAAGATACAGAAGTGTGACATGCAGGACATCCATGCTAAAGAACTCATTCTTTTCCACTGCCATCAGACTCCTAACTGACAGGAGTGTGCAATTATGGTCTTACACAGATTATGATCTGCCACAGATCTTGGACATTCATTGCAGACTTTGCACAATAATAATCAAACAATCCTTTGCACAATTTGCACAAACCATTGCAGCTTCTTTTTTTTTTCTTTTTTTTTTTTTTTTACATACATATATATACTGAATGTACAATGCATAATTTGCACACTACCGTACGTCTGTTTACGGTGTGTTGATACTCATTTCATACTTTTTTATATTTTGGCTTAATTCTTTGCTTGATATATATATCTTTTTTTATATACCTATTCTTTTATACTCATATTTGTTTTTATTATTTATTTTATATATATTATTAAAGTAAAGTTTCATTAGGGGGACAGCAAGGGAAGAATTTCATTGTACAGGGGGGAACACGTTTCTTTACTGTGCATATAACAATAAAACTTGAAACTTATCTGCATTTACAGTACGTTATTTCCAATGGGAAAATGTGTTTCAAAATACAAAATTTCCTCTGGAACGGATTAAATCCGTATGCAGAGGTATCGCTGTAGAATACTTGTAAACATGGTGTACGGTGGTGTTAAGTTTAAAAAGAAGACTGCCTGAATGTATAGGTTTAAGATGAGTTGGTTATCAACACTATATGCTTAATAATGCTACTGTGACCCTATAACCCTATAATAGTGCAATAATTCAATTCAATTCAATCCAGTTTTATTGGTGTGGTGCTTTTAACACTGGTCATTGTCGCAAAGCAGCTTTACGGAATCAAAAGTAAAGATGGAGATGTTTATGAAATGTGAGAAAATGTCAATGAAACAAAATGATCAGGTTGATCATAATGGATTCAATAATGGATTTTTTACCTTATTTTTCCTAGTCATGAGTCCTCAAATATCAGTAATGCCATATTTTTTGTTAGTTAAAATCTTTCTAATTGTAATGACATAATATTTCCAGATTCGACATATTCTATGTTGCTCTCTTTATGTAAAAACAATAATGTTTACTTTACATGTTTGTTCGGTGTTCGTTCTATATTCACATTAATTCAATATTCTTATGTTTAGTACAACTGTGAATGTAAAAATATAATTTATTAATAATTTAAAAAAAGACAAAACATCCTTTTTTTTTGTCATTAGCTTTAACGACACTGAGTGAGCTGACTTACGGCAGCCGGCTCGTTTTTACGACACCTCGTCATTTCCGGCACCTATGGCCGCGTGGGTTCTCCAGCAGCGTGGAAACTGAGAGCGGCGGCCCGAAACCACGAGAAACAACACGTGTTTATTTATCAGGTTTGTCTTATTAAGATTTCACGAATTTATCGTGTTTGTTGTTTGGCTTTCTAGCGATTGTGTTAGCGTTTCAGACGTGAAAGTTTTGTTAAAAAGGCTAGCAAAGCTAGCAGAGCTGCATGGACTCCTGATGTGTCGTGGATTATTTATGTATATTCAGTCTGTTTCATTATTCATTTAGTCTTTATTAATGAATTATGCGTTTATAACTAACTAGTGTAAGTACACAATGACAGTTAAAGAGTTTGTAGAAATTGTTAAACAGATTAAAGCTAAAAAATAATCTGATGAGCTTTAATGTAATCAATGATATAATAATAATAATTAATATTGTTGTTATTGTTATTATTATTATTATTGTTATTGTTGTTGTTATTTCAGGTTAAAGCCCACGAACATGTCTACCAAAGATGAACAAAATTTCACAAAATTGTGTGTTTGCTGTGACATTATGTGCTGTTGGTTTCCACTGGATTGGGGGCCAAATATTAGGAAACTGTACAAAATGTACCCCAGTTCACGACAAGATTCTGAATCTACTGCCATGTCATATTATAACAATAAATGGGAAAGAGAGGATGTCGAAAAAGTTTGTTTGCGCTTGTTTACACTAAGTTGCCCTTCTTTCGTCATCAGACAAATACACTCCCTGTTCGGTAATCGGAGAGAGAATCACAAAATGATGAGAAATCCAAAAAGTAGATCAGATTTTGTCTGAAAAACGACTCCAGCGCGTTAAAATTCACTTATACCACTTCAGCGCTGTTATTTCACCCAAAGTGAAAATATGAACTAATCCCAGTCAAAATGTTCAGTTTATCTTCTTTAATTAATATCTATTGGTGCAGGTGTTTGTTTACATTGAGTGAGGTGCGCATTAGTAGATTATTTTAAAGTAGATTGTATATCTAGATATCTAAGTACTGCAAAAGTTTCATTACATTCTGTCCAGACAGACAAATTGTTCTCAGACTGGTTTCTGGTCCTCCAGTGTGTAAAATGTATATGATGATATAAGATATCATTGAAAGAGCGAGTTCTCACCGATATACAGACAAAACCATCCTTTTATTTATATAGATTCAGCTTGTTTGATTATTATCTCATCCTGTTTGCCCTTTATTTTATTTGTGATTCTGATTATAACTGATTATTTACATGCTGGATCAGTTGTGTTGCACTAAACAGGACGACACATCTTGATACCAACAGTCTTCATTTTCTCTCTCTCTTGGTCAGATCTATTGCTTGAGGATGTCCTTTCGTGGAGGAGGAGGTAGAGGAGGCCGAGGTGGAGGATTCGGTAGAGGAGGTGGAGGGTTCGGAAGAGGAGGAGGTGGAGGGTTTGGAAGAGGGGGATTTGGGGGAAGAGGAGGAGGAAGAGGAGGATTTAACAGACAGCAGGATTACGGTCCTCCGGAGTATGTTGTCGGTACGAAGGCTTCATTTCATTTTACACATTTCCTGTCCGGACTGTTAGCTTACTATTTGAAGGTTTAAAAACTATGCTAAGGTTCTAATTCTAATCCTTATTGTCATTTACAATGACTACAAATTTTATGTGTGAAAGCTGACCTAATAACGGATTTTACTAGTTCAGTGATCTGTAAAGGTATTACGCTGTAACGTAGGTGTTTAAACGTGTGTATGTGTAGCCCTGGGAGAGTTCGTGCATCCGTGCGAAGACGACATTGTGTGCAAGTGTGTGACGGAGGAAAACAAGGTGCCCTACTTCAACGCTCCCGTGTACCTGGAGAACAAGGAGCAGATCGGGAAAGTGGACGAGATCTTCGGCCAGCTCAGAGACTTCGTATCCTTTATTGATTGATTGATTTTCAATTTATCGTACCATGTTAATCTGCACCTGAGCTTTTTAAGGTCCTGAAAATGACTCCTGCGTTGTTGTGGTTGTTCTCTTTACATTTCCTGGTGTGTTCTCCTTAATTATTGCTGCAGTATTTTTCAGTCAAACTGTCAGACAACATGAAGGCGTCGTCGTTCAAGAAATTACAGAAGGTGTGTGTTCACGGTGTCTATAAACATCCTTTCTGTAGATGTTGAAGCCACTTCGAAACTAAACTGTTATTTTAATTTGGAAATCCAGAGGAACAACAAAGTAATTTCTGTGACAGAGTGATATGCAGACATTTTCATCTCCTTGATTTAATTTTTATGCAGTAAAATCTTAAATATCAGACATAAGTGTAATGCCTAAATGAAATCTTCATGTTCATGTCTTCTTCAGTTCTACATCGACCCAGCGAAGCTGTTGCCCCTCCAGAGGTTCCTCCCGAGACCACCAGGAGAGAAAGGACCCCCTCGAGGAGGCAGAGGTGGAGGACGAGGAGGTATAAACACGTGGGCCTGCGCACGCGCGCACACAAACGCAACGCTTACACTTACAAATGTTGTGACAAGGTTAAGGATTTTGAATAGAAAGTGACGTGTGTGTGTGTATAGGCGGGTTCCGAGGTGGCCGAGGAGGTGGTGGTCGCGGTGGTGGATTCAGAGGAGGTGGATTTGGTGGAGGTAGAGGAGGAGGTGGATTCGGGGGAGGTAGAGGAGGAGGCTTCAGAGGAGGACGAGGAGGAGGAGGAGGCCGTGGATTCAGAGGTGAGTGATGTTTCAGTGGATGAGGCTGGGCGATGTGATCATTTGTCAATGTCCTGATAATGTTGTGCTTTTCTGATACCTTACAGACATTGATTTATTTGAATTTAATTGATATATTTACAGTGGGTGCGCAACCAGACTGCTCATTACCGTCGCGCTCACCGCCGTGGAACAGCGGCAGCAGCCAAAATAAAT
>JAQQZT010000002.1:2250299-2280784 GCA_030068275.1 Clarias platycephalus
AGGAGTAACGAGGCTATTTTTAAAATGTAAGGAGTAGAAAGTACAGATAATTGTGTGAAAATGTAAGGAGTAGAAGTAAAAAGTCAGCTGAAAAATAATTACTCCAGTAAAGTATAGATACCCCAAATTTCTACTTAAGTTACAGTAAGGTAACGAAGTATTTGTACTTCATTACATGACACCTCTGTCTGTATGTCTTTGGACTGTGGGAGAAACCCAATAAGCACAGGGAGAACATGCAAACTACTACCACACAGACATAAGGCGGGGATTGGACCCGGACCTTGGAAGTATAAGACCACAGTGCTGCTGCTGAGGTTTTTATTCCTTACATCATAACCACCGCCATTTTTCTTCTCTTCCTAGTATTACATCACAATAGTATTGGCTTTTCCAGCTGAACGTTCTCTTCAGACCTCTACAATAGAAAGTTTCGAATGAGGATTTTTTAAATAAAACTTTCTTGCATCACCATGAACAGTTAACTATTTGAGGAGTTAAAAATGTCCAAGCAAAAGTTTCCTTAAAGTGTGCTTTCATCCAAACACCATGATTCATTGCATCCTTTCGATGTTTAGACTCATTCAGGACTGTTTACTTCAACAGAGAATAGGGAAATGTTCCTTTTTTTCCTCCTCATATCGTGACTAATGGGCATGTCTTCTGTAAACCAGTCCTGCTGGCACGATACACATTAACTTGAAAACTTTGAATAAATATTTAAAAGTGTTTAAACATTTCAATGGGAATTAGGCAAACTCTTTAATCAGACTTATTTTAATATTAACTTATTTGAGGGAATGAAATGTGATATTTTTGATGGTACTAGATCCGTTGGCAGCACGGTGACTTAGTGGTTATTAGCACTGTTGCCTTGCATCTACAGGGTTTGATGCCTTGCATCTACAGGGTTTGGGTCCAGGTTTGATTCCCACCTTAGGTTAGTGTGCATGGAGTTTGCATGTTCTCCCTGTGCTTGGTGGTTTCCTCCGGGTACTGCGGTTTCCTTCTACAGTCTAAAGACATGTAGATTAGACGAATAGAGGTTCCCAAATAGACCATAATGTATGAATGAGTGTATGAATGTTGAGGTACAATAAAATAGGAATAAATGAGATGGTCACCATTGGCTGCCACGGTCCATAGATGGATGGATGGACTAGATCTGTTAATTAATTAATTGATTAATTGATTGATTCACCAACATTTGTTTTCTGTTATCACATGATGGAATGTGATCTTTCATTAGCCTGCTTTTTCCTATACAGAGCATTGTGGGGAGGCGGCACGGTGGTGTAGTGGTTAGCACTATCGCCTTTCCCCTCCAGAGTCCGGGTTCGATTCCCGGCCAGACTCAAATCCCGTCTCTCATGGAGTTTGCATGTTCTCCCTGTGCTTGGTGGGTTTCCTCCGGTTACTCTGGTTTCCTCCCACAGTCCAAAATTGCCCGTAATGAATGTATGTGTGTGCCCTGGGATGGATTGGCACCCTGTCCAAATTTTTTCACTGTGAGGTGTGGAGCCTATCCATGAGGTGGGGTACATAGATGGATGGACAGGGTGCCAATCCACTGCGGGGCACACACACATTAACACACTATGAGCAATTTGGGAACATCAATTAGCCTAAGCTACTTGGAGGAAAACCACAAAGCACAGACAAGAACATGCTCCGCACACATAGACCTGAGGTGAGAATCGAACCCTTGACCGTGCTGGAGACTTGGGTATTGTAGTAAAATAACTTTTTGTAAAATTAAATAAAAGTGATTTTTTATGGGGGTGCTGCATTTGATAAATAATAAAAAAAATAAAATGATTGCTTTTACCAAATAAACTAAATGAAAATTTGTAAATAAACAAAAACATTATTCCAAACTTTATAAAGCTATTCACTTTTATTTATTTATACATTTCATTTTATTAACATTTTATAACTATATATTTATTTACAAATAGTTAAAATCTACTCAGACTTCCTTTTGTTTTCTGACTAAAAACAGCTTCCTCACACCGCTTGTGGTTCCTGTTTGTAACCCAATCATGAATCACTGCGCTGCTTCAGCGATGAGAAAAGAAACGCTCCTGTGATTGGTGGAGAGAAGACTCAGCCTGGTTTCTGATTGGCTGTTGCGAGAACAGATCCGTTTTTCTTTAGACACGCCTTTTTTCCCCCTGGTCGAAGCTCGAACATGGAGACTGTTGGCAAAGTAAGTCAGATTAAAACACGAATGTACCGTTAAAAACATCGTCTAATGCCGAGTCTTTATGTATTTATACTTATTATTTCACTGGAATGTTAAAGTTGAATGTCATGTCGACGGCGCATGCGTGCAGCTGCAAGTTCAAATCAAAGTGCAGAGAGAGAGCGCGAGCGAGACTCCTGGTGCTGATTTGATCACACACGCGCTTGCGTGCAGAGCTAATGATTTATTCGAGATTGCATGAAGGATTTTAACGCTCATGCATGAAGAATTCAGGTCGTGCATGACTCTGATAAATGCGTCATGACTGTATTGTATGAATGCATGCATTAAACCAGATGCTGTATATAATGATTAATAATGATTTCAGGTGATTAAGTGTAAGGCTGCAGTGGCCTGGGAGGCTGGGAAGCCTTTATCAGTGGAGGAGGTGGAGGTGGCACCACCCAAAGCACATGAAGTGAGAGTGAAGGTACTGTGACATACACTGCATACACGAGTCAGAGCTAGAGTGCATACAAAAAAAAAAAAAAGTTTTTATTAAGTTTCATACATTTAATAGAGATTAGACTGAGTAATCATGGTTACATTTACATGCATTGAAACTGAACAACAAGATTATTATGAAAAATGGATGTTATTATATATGAGTATAATATATACGTGTGTGTGTGTGTGTGTATACTGTATATATAATGAGTATAATTATAAAAATAATTGCATGCAATCATAGTCATGCATTGTCTCTGAACAAAAAACAAATAAAAATTATTCAGAGAATATTTATTCAGCTTAATCATAAATGTGCTGCAAAGTTCAGAAAAAAGTACTAAAAGTGTAAGCAGAATAAAATACTACATTATAAAATAATATCAGTATTGCTATTACTGTACTCTAGCAAAATGTTATTCTCTATTGTATTTCTTTTTTACTCATATTTATTTCTTATAAATAAGCTTTACCTCTGACTTTGACATAGCGCTGACATTGGAGACTCCTTCCTTTTTGTCGAAAAAAAACGCCACTATGTCAATTTTGTGGAGCGTCCGCCTGTTAAAAAAAAGTGTTACTATGGAAACCATAAGGTATTATAACGACTCAATATTGTTAGTAAAAAAGCTGTTGGGCAGTTATAGTTAAAAAAGAAAAATATCCAGCATTTTATAACACATCAGCACAGAGACTTCATGTAGGTGTGTGTGTATGAGGGAGAAAACGTTAATTAGCGCGGTAGTGAAAATGTCCGTGTTTCAGATCCACGCGACGGCCGTGTGTCACACTGACGCCTACACCCTGAGCGGCAGCGACCCCGAGGGCCTGTTCCCCTCCATCCTGGGTCACGAGGGTGCAGGAACCGTAGAGAGCGTCGGAGAGGGCGTGACCAAGTTCAAACCAGGTAACCATGGTAACACACTTTTTTTCTTTTTTTATTCATCAGCTAAAAAGATGCATTTCAGATTGGAACTTTCCCGAGAGGAAAGATAGAAGATGGAGGTCGTCATGCAGACAGGACAGACGTGTCCAGGAAACATGAACGCGAGCTGTAATGAGCCTCGGCGGTGGAGCTCTCTGATACACTCGTTATAGTAACCACGATGTCTTGTGTTTGATGTCGTTGTTTAGGGGACACGGTGATCCCCCTGTACATCCCACAATGTGGAGAATGCAAATTCTGCAAAAACCCCAAGACCAACCTGTGCCAGAAAATTAGGTTTGTATACATACACACGTACTTATTTATTTTCAGGCTTGTTTAGTCGGACACTTGCATGCAAACTACAATACATGTTTATTTCATGAGTGAAATCGTGTGAAGTTTTTGAATGCATCCAAATTTACATTTATCTATCATTGCTTGCATTAATACATACTTACGTTCTTGCTTTCCTTGAATACAGTCTTTTAGTCCTAGTGGCAAAATACCAACAAATTAATCAAGCAAAAAAAAAAAAAAAAGTGAATACAATTTGAATTGAAACTACAGCTTTCTTTATTTCTCTGTTTCAAAAAGAAGCCGCAAAAACACCACTTGTCCAACACTGAGCATCGGCTGAACTGCAAGTGCGCCCCCTTGTGGTGTGCAGGTTAATTCAGATGTGAGCTACTGAGAAATATTATGCAAAACAAACGAAAAAACAAGAATAGCTTTAATAAAGGCTAGTAAATCTTTAATCGGTTCAATTCTTGGCAGCAATTCATTTATTAGTAATTAAATATTAACATCCCTGCTTACAGTGTTTGTTCATGCTTACTTTTTTTGACTACACTAGTGTTTTTGCGTTCCTGACGTCACCGTATACTTGATTGACTGTTCGCAAGTTTTTACGAAGCCCTGCGCAGTTGCATACAGACTTCATACTACATCATGTATTTGCTTCCTGCACGGTTATAAAAACGTGTCACACGTTCCCCCTCAGGGTGACCCAGGGTCAGGGTCTGCTGCCCGATAAGACCACCAGGTTCACCTGTAAAGGGAAACCCGTCTTCCACTTCATGGGCACCAGCACGTTCAGCGAGTACACGGTGGTGGCCGACATCTCGCTGGCCAAAGTGGACGAGAAAGCGCCGATGGATAAAGTGTGTCTGCTCGGCTGCGGGGTCTCGACCGGATACGGCGCTGCGCTGAACACGGCCAAGGTGCGCTGCTCGTCTCATCCCGCATCTCTCACACACACACACACACACACGCACATAATCGTTCTTACAATGCTGTGGTTATAGGTCACAGGCAGGTTTATTGTGTGTGTGTGTGTGTGTGTGTGTGTGCAGGTCGAGCCCGGGTCTGTGTGTGCAGTTTTCGGTTTAGGAGCGGTCGGTCTCGCCTCCATCATGGGCTGTAAAGCGGCCGGAGCCTCCCGGATCATCGGCGTGGACATCAACCCCGAGAAGTTCGAAATCGCCAAGAAATTCGGCGCCACCGAGTTCGTGAACCCAAAAGACCACAGCAAACCGATTCAGGACGTGCTGGTGGAGATGACGGACGGCGGAGTCGACTACAGCTTCGAGTGCATCGGCAACGTCGCCATTATGGTAAAGTAATATAAATATAAAATAAAAAAATAAGTAAAATTATGAAATGTATTATGTCTTAAATATTTATTAAATTTTAAACTGAATTTTTAAGTTATAACTGTTTTTTTCTTTTTAATATGAATTATTATTTATTTTTATTAATTGGGATTTTAGTTAGCTTTCTAGTTAGTTTTTTGTTAAATGGAAAAAAATTCATTCCTATTAAAAAAAAAAAAACTTAATAATGAAATGTAAATATGTTACATTTTACAACTTAATTTATATATTTTATGTCCATCTCCTGTCTTTTGTTAACATGAATTATTTTGATTACTTGGGATTTTATTTTATAAAAAAATGAAAGTCAATTTGTGCTTTTAGAAGAATAAAAAAAGATTTTTTTTTATATCTTTACATCAATAAAAATGTTTCATAGATACACTAGTCTAGTTCGCAAATGTACAGTAATAAAGTAAACTAAAAAATAAAAAGTGGCATTTTGTCTGTGTGTGTGTGTGGAGGTTACATGTTCTCCCCCTTTGCTTGGTTTCCTCCGGGTTCTCCAGTTTCCTCCCACAGTCCAAAGACCTGCAGATTAGTCTAACTGGCGTTCACAAATTGCCCGTAGTGTGTGTGTGTGCGTTTGTGTGCCCTGTGATGGACTGGTACTCTGCCTAGGGTCTAGTGCTCCGAGTCCCCTAGGTTTGGCCCTAAGCACTATAGAGTAAGTGTGAGTGAAAATGAAAGTTGAAGTTGTTGCGGCGTCTCAATTCTCATCTGTGAGATGCTGCTTTTCTCATTTCTGGTTTGTGATGAATGCAATGTTTCTATGTGTATGTGACAGCGTGCCGCTCTGGAGGCGTGTCATAAGGGCTGGGGTACGAGCGTGATCATCGGCGTGGCCGGAGCGGGTCAGGAGATTTGCACTCGTCCGTTCCAGCTCATCACCGGACGCTCGTGGAAGGGCACCGCATTCGGAGGTGGGACGTCATACAAGACGCTAACGGTGTTCATAGAAATCATCGCTCAAACATGCGCCTTGTAATGTCTGATTTTATATACACTCATGGGATAAAATCAATGGAATAAAAAAATATTGGAGAACTTTTAGAATTATTATAGAGATTGATTGATTATATTTCTACTTCAAGGTGGTGGAAGTGGAGACACTGGTGTCATTATCAGGTGTCATTAGAGCCATTGGTGTCATTATTGTCACTTTGGTGTCACCACTTGATGTCATGTTGTTAGCACCATTGGAGCCATTAGACGTGTCCTTGTCTCATTGGTGCCCTTGTCATTACGGTCATTGAGGTCATTTGTTCTGTTGGCGAAGTCAGTGTCATTTGTGGGTTTTTTTTTTTTTTTTTTTTTTTCCCCTCATAGATCGAAAATTTAATCCAAACATTTTAAAATCTTTTCAGGTTGGAAGAGTGTGGAAAGTGTCCCTAAACTGGTGGAAGACTACATGAACAAGAAGCTGATGGTGGATGAGTTTGTGACCCACACGCTGCCCTTCGATCAAATCAACGAAGCCTTCGACCTCATGCATGCCGGAAAGAGGTTCGAGTTTCTACGTTCTAACTAGCGATTCTCTTAATTTGCGTTAAAAAGATTCTCATCAGCGTTTTCGCCTCTTGTGTCCCTGACAGCATCCGAGCCGTCCTGACGTTCTGAAGACCAGCTCCGGTTCCTCTGTGATTCTTCAGTCTGCAGTTCGGCACTGATTTCTGAGCACTTATACACAGAGTTCTGATCCTGGAATAGAGTTTGTGATTGTTACTCTTTAAAACTGATTCAGAAAGTTCAATAAACAGATCATAAAAAAAGTGAACACCTTGTGCATACATGCTTGGTTGATGATTAAACAAAATACACACCTGGAAAAAAAACACACGCACACCTGCTGAATTGTATGTTGTTGGAATCGAGCTACTCTTGAGTTTCCGTTTCGACCCGGGTCTTTGAGTTTCATTTCTCAAACATAAATAAACATTATTCATGTTGTCTTCATGTCCACTGAGGACCGGGGGGAGGAGTGGGGGGGGAGGCGACAGACCTTGAGGTGGGAATCGAACTCGGACACTGGAGCTGCGGGGCGACAGCATTAACCACTTACAGTAGCAACTGTGCTGAACTCATAACCCCAATGAATATTATTAAAATGTAATAAAGATCAGAACAAATCTTCAGTTGTTTGTTTCACACACATATTACCCTCGTTAATTAACACCTGGTGAAAAAAAAGTTAATTATGTATTTTGAAATAAGTACATACTCTCTTTCCGCTACTCCCCTCAAGGGGGCGCTACAGCAAGACCATCCGATCCACACACAACTCAGCACAGCTTTTACACCCGATGCCCTTTCTGACCGAACCCTCATATTTTTCTAACCCTGCATGCAGTGGCGGTGTGGTACAGGGTGTGGCAACCCACCCACTGTGGGGCTCGAACCCGGATCCTTAGATCCCCAAACCTAGCGCCGTAGCCATCTGCATCACGCCTCCCCTAAATAAATAATATGGCTTATATTTCCTTACAGTTATACAAGGTGACACAAAAAAATGGGAACTTTTTTACAATCCAATAAAACTAGAAGTGATAAAAGAAATACATTTCATTCATAGTAATTGTAACCTAAAACTTTAAAATGGCGGAGTGTTTACTTGCTAAATGTCACTAACTCGCAGTGCTACCACCTGCTAATGGCTACCAATACGCATTAAAAAAATTCCCGTTATTCTGTGTGACCTTGTATAAAGATTCATTTAGGAAGAGTAATTGACATAATATTATTTGATTTCATTTGATTTAATTTAATAATTACATTTTATTTAAAAAAAAATATTTTTACATAACAGATAATTATTTTGATTGGGCTATTATTATTATTATTATTTATATTATTTGTAGTAGTATAATTATATGAAATAATTTAAAGTTTTAATAATAAAACAATATATATAACCTTATAGAATTTTTATTTAATTTAACTTTTTTGATCAGCTTTATTTTATTTAAATCCTTTGCCCTCCTTTTTTTGCTTGATTGTAATTGATTTTATTTTATGCATTTTATTTATTTAGTATTTTCTAATAATTTTACCTTAAACAAACAATTTTTTTTCATTAACTATTATTATAATAATAATAATAATAATAATAATAATTATTATTATTATTATTATTATTACTATATGTTCAGTAAAATATTAAATATATTAATGATTTTTTAAATATATATTTATATTGCACTATATGAAGGAATATTTAAATCACTAGATACATTTACAAATAAGTAAGTATCCTGTGTATTTTAATAAATGAATAACTGAGTTTAAAATGTTTATTCAACTTGTTTTTTTATATCAAATGTATTTTATTTCAGACAATTTCTTTTTTTTTCAATTGTAATTGATCTAATATTATTATATTTCATTTATATTTCATTTTATATTTAATTTTTTCTAACTTAAACAATATATAGATTTTTTTCATTACCCAAATAATAATAATAATAATAATAATAATAATAATAATAATAATAATAATAATAATCATCATCATCATCATCATTCTGATTATTATTATAATTATTATTATAAGTATATGTGCAGTAAAACATACAATATATTAATTAAATATTAAATAATTTATATTGCTTTATATAAAGGAATGTTTAAATTATTACATACTTTGTGTAATTATATAAATAAAATAATAGATTATTTTTTTAGATTAGCTTCATTTTATTTCAATCCATTTTTATTGTGAATAATGTAATATTATTGCATTTCTTTGTTTTATTTTTTCATTACACATAATTAAATTGTATTATTATTATTATTATCATTATATTTATTATTATTATTATTATTATATGACTGACTCAGGCTGCCTGACTGCAGTGTTCCATATTGAATGTAAACGCACTACAACATGGCGGCCCGCGCGCTCTAGTGCCCTTGTCGCGGGGCGGGTGTTGATTTGAGACGCAGCCCGGACTCGGGGCTCCTCCAGTACAGAGTCAGAAGATGGCGACGGCTGAACCGGTGAGAGAGAGACAGGCGTGTGTCCCCTTACTGCGTGTGTCTTTACTGCGCGTGTTAGTGCTGTTAGAGGGGTGAAGTGCGGATACCACCGGCCTGTGGTGGGACTCGACCTTTAATCTCTCGGTGTCGGAGCGACTCGGGAAAATGAGGCTCGGAGTTAAAGCTGCTAGCTGGGCTACAGTAAATAACATTAGCATTAGCTTTAGCCTCTGGGCGGATTACTGAACTCAGCTGACATTAGGAGATCTGGGATTAATTTATGTAAATATTTATTTTTATTTAGTTTTAGACTGTACTGAAATAAACCTTAAAGTTAACTTTATCACTGAGCTGTGTGTTTATTTGTTACAGGCTTAGCTAACTGCTCAGGCTAGTGTGAGGGAGTTACAGGTAAAGTCACTGTGTTTTAGTCCAAACCTTTATTTATATTTTATTGTTCAATCAGGAGTTTAACCCGCGGTTTGGGTTCGGATCAAAGTTAGCTACGTGTTTAGCTGAGACTACTGATCACAACAAGAGCCCAGGGTTCTCAATTCTGATTGGTCAGAGCCCGGAGTTCTCAGTTCTGATTGGTCAGAGCCCAGGGTTCTCAGTTCTGATTGGTCAGAGCCCAGGGTTCTCAGTTCTGATTGGTCAGAGCTGACATCATGCTATACTTATCAATAGTGTAACAATGATTTAATTCATAAACATGTTTATTATTTTTAACCCGCAGCTCCACACAGTGTGTTTTATGCTTTAGAATTGTTTTTTTTTAATGCGTTGTTTGTTTGTTTGTTTGTTTGTTTGTTTAGGAAGTGACCCCGAATAAAGAGAATTCAGAAGAAGAGCAGAGCGATGTGAGCGGCCGAGAAGTTGTGAGTCCTGAAGATTACATCAAGCATCCGCTACAGAACAGGTAGAAACCCAACCTCAGGGCTTATTAGTACACACACACACACACACACACACACACACACACACACACACACACACCTTCTTGATTGTGTCGGGTCATTTGTTATTTGCGCGTCATCTCCTTCTTCTTGTTGTTCTTCTCCTCTTTTTTTTCCCCTTTATTTCTTCCTCTTCTATGTTTTTATTTTACTCTCCTTCTTGACCCACTTCTTCTTTCTCTGTTTTTTAATTCTTTCCTTTTCCTTCTTCTCTCTCTCATAGTTCTCCTCCTCCTCTCCTTCTTCCTCCTTCTTGTCGTCTACTTCTTCTCACCCGCACGTCTCCCTCCTATTCTCATCTTTCCGTCTCCTCTTGTCCTATTTTTCCTGCTTTTTTTCCCTCTTCTTGTTTTTTCTTCATCTCCTTGTCCTCATTTTCTTCCGCCATTCTTCTCCTCCTTCTTTAATCATCTTTATTTTCTACTTCAACAACTTCTCCTCCTCCACGTTCATTTAGTCTCCTCCTGCAAACGGAAATTATTTTTCTTTTTATTTCTTATCCTTCTTCTTCTCATCCTCCTCCCCATCAACTCATCTTTTTTTCCTCTCCTCCATGTAATTAATCCTCTTTTTTTCCTTTTCTACAACTTTATTTAATATATTTAATTTATAACTTCTTTCCTCTTTCTTTTTTTCTTCCACTTCCTACCATTATCCATCTTCTCCTCTTCCATCTTCATTGTCTTACTTTTACTTTTCCTTGTTTCCTTGACCCTCGTCCTCATTCTTCTTTCCTCCTTCTCCATCTTGAGCAGCTTCTAGTTTCTCTCCATCTTCTTTTTTTCATCGTATGCGAGGCCTCGACATGACCACATTTTGTGCGTTTCTGTAAAGGAATTGAAGGAACGTCGGACCGCGTGTGCCTCAGGACCGATCCGAGGAAGTGCTTGAGCCGGTCGTTTGATTTTATCACTCTGGTTCCTCTTTCAGTTCCTCATGTCGCTCTTGGTGTCTTACTTTATCTTAATAATAATGAGGTTTAAGGGAGGGAGAGAGATTCTGCTGGTTTAAGCGATCTGTTCCTAACACCTGTAGTCCTCAACTTATGAACACTAGAGTTACGAATTTCCACAGATACGAACTGACTGCAGTTCTATGAACATTTGTAGATGCGAACAAATCACGGAAGCACTGTAGCTCACATGTTGGACAAAAAAAATAGACACTTCAGTGCACCAGATATCAATATTTACAATTATTTACAATGTTCTCAGTGAGGAAGTGAATGTATGAAATGTCTAAAATCTGGTATATTATGTGTGTGTGGGAGAAATGAGCCTCTCCAGTTTCAATGAATCAGTCCAGGAGCGATGATAGAAAATGTCTGTCCTGTAAAGCTGTCCTGATAGTGAATAATACTAATTTTGTAAAATCCTCAACAACAGTTCACAGTCCAATACAGTAGAAAACAGCTCTGAGACAAAATGGCGTCCAGGATTCCCCTCGCGATTTAAAGGCGCGGAGACAACACTGTTACATTTCACTGTGAGATTCATTTCCTTGGGCGCGGTTACAGTTTTTGGCCACATGATGGCAGGTGGATTGGTGTGCCTTACATTGTATATTCTTGTGTCAAAGGCATATAAGACTCACTTTCTCAGACTTAAGAACAAATCCGGCTTACAAACATGATCCTGGAACAGTACTCGTTCATAAGTCGGGGACGACCTGGAATCAGGATGCTTTGTAAACTAGATATACCAGTGTGTGTGAGAGAGAGAGAGAGATATTTTAAAGGAGAACGTAGCAGTGATGCTGAAAGTCATTTGATGTGTGAAGGTAAAACAGAAGAAGAAACTACAGATAGTGGATCAGGACAGAGTGAAATAAGCACAGGTGAAGTTAACACTGACAGAAAACCTAAAGAACAAGGATAAAGTGATGGGTGTTGTGACGGCGTGTGTTGTGCTCTTTCTCCCCCTCAGATGGGCTCTGTGGTTCTTCAAGAACGATAAAAGTAAAACCTGGCAAGCCAACCTGCGACTCATCTCCAAGTTCGACACGGTGGAAGACTTCTGGGCGTAAGTCACTACACTGCACCTCCTGCACCAGCGTCCTGAAGCTGAGAGTCGTTCCGGGTCTGGTATCAGAGTGCAGGTGACCCCTGACCCCTAACCTGAGCGAAAAACCCCTCAGACAGAGCTGTGCGAGGAAATCGATTATACAGTTTAATCACCGTTACAGTATGTTGGTCGATTCGATTCATCAAGTCGAGTGAGTCAGTCATGTTTTCGATTTTGAAATTATTTTGGTTACATTTAAATCATCAGTATTTGACAAATTCCTTAACTTTACCACAGCTTTTGCAAAAAATAAAAAATATATAATTTTAATATTCTAAATCGAATGTAATAAATTGAATCTAATGACTGAACCTAATTAACAGAATACCCATGATTCACTGCTCTATGCACGGGAACATTTTCACTCACTCCCAGCGGTTGCCAGATCAGACTCAGAAAATCCCCCCGATTAAAAAAAAAAAAAAAAAAAAAGTCAAATATATTACTACTAGAACTCACAATTATACATATATATTTTTTTAAGTTCGACTAAATTTCCAAGAAAAGCGCTCTTTAAAATTGGAATATCCCTCCTCAGGGTCCTGAGGACAGTCTCCTCCTCGATCCAGAGATCAGAATGATGTCATCATCATCATCACTAACTGTGATGACGAACGCGGTGTTAGATGTTTCTCCCACTAGAGGGCGCTCTATTATATAATCACACTGAAAGAGCTCGAGCGTCCGCTATGTGCCTAAAATCGCCTCATTTTATTAATTAAGAATTGTGTTGAAAGTATGTACACCCTCCTGTCTCATGTCACCTCCGCAGGCTTTACAATCACATCCAGCTGTCGAGTAACCTGCTGTCGGGATGTGATTACTCGCTGTTTAAGGTGAGCACTGTTTTTTCATTCTGTTATTGAACTCGATGATGCGTCTTTTCCTTGATGTCGTGTGTTTTCGCGGCGCAGGACGGAATCGAGCCCATGTGGGAGGACGAGAGGAATAAACGCGGCGGACGCTGGCTCATGACTCTGACCAAACAGCAGCGCAGAGCCGATTTAGACCGCTTCTGGCTGGAGACGGTGTGTGTGTGTGCGTGTGTGTGTGCGTGTGTGTGTGCGTGTGCGTGTGTGTGCGTGTGCGTGTGCGTGTGCGTGTGCGTGTGCGTGTGCGTGTGCATGTGTGTGTTCTCTCACTTTTAAACTCTCGCATGATTTTTCTCACACACACACACACACACACACACACACACACACACACACACACCTTCTGTCAGACAACACTGAGGAGAGAGGGAGGTTTATGAATGCGGTGTGTGTGTGTGTTTCAGCTCCTGTGTCTGGTCGGCGAGGCGTTCGACGATCACAGCGATGACGTGTGCGGCGCCGTCGTCAACGTCCGAACGAAAGGAGACAAAATCGCCATATGGACGACAGACTACGAGAACAAGGACGCCATCGTACACATAGGGTGAGGGACAGGACGGAGGGACTGGCCACGCCCACCTGAGTGTCAATCATCAGTCCTCCAGAAAGTTCCAGTTATAAAAAACAAGATGAGTAATGTGTGTGTGTGTGTTCCCAGGCGTGTGTATAAGGAAAGGTTAGGCGTTCCAGCTAAAGTCATCATCGGGTACCAGTCTCACGCAGACACGGCCACGAAGAGCGGCTCCACCACCAAGAACAAGTTTGTCGTCTAAGTGAGTCTCTCTCTCTCTCTCTCTCTCTCTCTCTCTCCCTCCCTCTCCCCCTTTTCTCTCTTTCTGTCCCTTCATTTCTTCCTGTCTCTTTGACTGTCTCTATTGCTTGCTCTTTCTCTTTATCGCTCTCGCTGTGAGAGCAAAAAGTCTTCCTCTCTCCCTCTCTTGCTTGCTCTCATTTTTTTTTTCTCGCTTCTCTCCGTCTATCACTCTATTGCTCTCTTGCTTGCTCTCACTCTCACTCTTTCTCACTATATCACTCTCTTGATTGTTCTATCGCTCTGCTCTGTATTGCTGTCTAGCATTTTCTCTCTCACGTTTACTCTGCTGCCTTCTCAGTGTCTCTCTCTCTCTCTCTCTCTCTCTCTCTCTATCGCTTGCTGTCACTCTTTCTCACTTTCTATCATTCTTAGTACCTGTCTCTTGTTTGCTCTCTCTCGCACCTGCTTTTGCACCCCACCATCCCCCACTATAATATAATAAAATATTAGATTATATATAGTTTATGTTTATATATATCGTTTCTATAGCAACCGCTCATTTACAACAACAGCAGAACAGCGGTTTACAGCTGCTGCAAAGAGAGAGGTAGATTTTATGTTAAAAATAACTATAATTAATATTTTATAGTAAATGTTATAAATAGTAAATACGTTTATATTTCACATTTAGGCGTTTCGCAGATGCTCTTATCCAGAGCGACTTATATACAGTCAGTCACGTTATTAGTGAAAAGTAAAGCAATAAAAAAGCGATAAAAAACAAAAACGTTACGTAGTTTCATAATCGAATCATACGACCGTTTGAGCACAGAGGAGGAGCGACGGGAATCCGGAAAGGTTGAGTACACTGTGAGAAGTATTTTAGAAAATGGACAAAGAGGAAAAAGGAAGAAAGTGTTTGATAAAAAAAAAGGATTTAAACTGAAAAGAAGATGAAGGAGAGAGATTAAGACCAGAAGGTGGCAGTAACGCAACTAATTAGATGCCAAAACGCCCATAAAACGCTGGGTCGTCTTTAGAGTTCATTGTGGTGCATCATCGCCTCCTACTGGTGTGGAGAAGGTACATATAGCCATCCTCGCGCTACACCGGATTTTAGTGGATTTTTTAGATACTTTTACTAGTTTTCAATATTTTATAACCGGCTGCTTGAGACGAACCAGACAATAAACATCAGTCCTACTGAACCGAAACGAAAATCGCAGTGTACAGAAATAAAATCGAGCGCGTTCAAATTTAAATCTGTTTTAGTTTACCATGCTTACACGCAGAGTCCGATTATATCTCACACCCTGTGTAGGGAGCCTATGTAGTGAACGTGGAGATAAAATATCAGTGAGAAGAGTTGATGAGGTTTCCTGCTGGGAAAAGAAAAATCTGGAATCCAGTGGTTTTATTTATTTATTTATTTATTTATTTATTTATTTGTAGGTCACTTTATCACTTTGCATTCATGTAAAAACAATTTAATGGGAGTTTATTTTATTATTATTTCCTGCATGTTCACTCCAGTAATGTAAAATTTTTTTTTGTCTTTTTCTTCTTTTTTCAGAAACCGCAGCAGTCCTGTTAAAATAAATAAAGAAACAAAAAGAAAAATCACCCTAAAATTTAATCTAACAGCAAAGTTGGCGATTCAGAACCGGATGTGTACAAATTCCCAGACGTTTATTCATTATATAAAACCCTGATGTCTTATACAGCTGTACAGTTTATAAATGCTAAACCATTTGATTGTTTATTTTTTTTCCTCTCTCTTTATACCCACTGATTTATTTTTATTTTTATGTAATTATTGCGTATTATTACTTTTGAAATGAGTCTCATTGTGTTATTGTTTTTTAAAAGAAAAAACTTTTGTTAATGTTTTTAGTTACATTTAGAAGTTTTGGCGAATACTACACTTTCAAGCTAATTTATTTTTGATAGTTTTTCTTTTCATTTCCATTTTTACTTTATTTTAGACTGATATTAATTTGGGTGTTATTTGTTATAAATGCATTGCAGTTTTGTTTACTTATTTTCCGTGTTGTACATCTTGTGTGTGAATTTTTGTTGTGGTTCACTGATAATGAGAAATGGTTATTATTAAAAAAAAAGTGTAACAGAAACAAACAAAAAATAAATAAAGGTTGAAAATGATTGTATGAGCATTGTATAAGAGACGAGTGTAAATAAATTTGTACAGTGCTTTGTCTTAACCCAGGCTCTGTTGTCGTGAATGTGTGTGTATTTTTTATTTTATTTTTTCGTGTATGTTTAAGTATTTGCACATTTATACGAAGAGTTAAGAGACTTCCATTAGATAATTACTGCAGTGATTAATACGGTTCAACTGTAACTAAGTTATTTAATACTAACTGATGCAGTAAAGAGATCATCATCCTGTGGGCGTGGCTAAGATGTTACTCTGTTACTTTGAGTCAGTTATTGTTCTGCATCAAGCAAAGAAAACGAATAAGGAGCCTGAAACTACTAACATTGGGTTAAGAATTATAAAATACATTAAAACCTGAATCATCTTCGAGGAAGAAATAAATGTGTTCGGGGGAAAAATAGAATGATGGGAGATCACTTAAAAAATAAATAAGTGAATAAAAATTCACAACTATGTTGTGATAAATTGTTGAAATTTCTGGAATATATTAACAGTTTTTTTTTTACCTCATACAAGATATATTTATTTGCTATGTTTTTAAATGTTTACTTAAATATTCAGCTTCTATTTTAACTAAAAAATAAAATAAATGTCTAAATAAAGTCATCATATTCATAATTATTGAAATCTATTATTATTTAAATGAGTACCAGACAAACACATGAACATCACTCGACATTGTTTATTCCAGACAATCCGTCAGAATCCTTCATCCTGGACATTCAACATTTTAGAAAAATTCATATTGAACTTTCTTCCAAAGCTTTGGCTAGAGAAAGATCATCAGCTTCACCTGTGAACGAATGTAATGATTATTTGGTGGTTCAGTCAGATGAGGAATATTTTACAGTCTTGGTTGTTGTAGATTGTGTTTAATAAATCTCAGAGTTTGAAAGAGCTTCTGAAAATCAGTGCAGGAGAAAAGCAGGCAAAGATAAATAAAAAAAATCAAGGTTCAAATTTCAAAAAGGTTTCAATTTATTAACCAAAAACAAACAAACAAAAAACTAATTTATTTGCAAATATCTTTCTGGAGTGTTTATGTAAAAATATATGAAAATTCAGTAGAATTTTTGTTGCATCCTAAACCTCCCTCCTGTACTTGTGGAAAATTCTGAAAGATTTTATTTACAATTTATCACATTATACAAATTTAATTTCAATTAGCTTTTGATTATTTCATTTACAACCCAATTAAATACACTTTGTGAAACTTGTATTTTCCCCTCTGTAGTAATGACCTGCAGGACTAAAATTGAATTGATTGAGACTTTAACCCTTTGATCAGGAGGTGATTATTTATTAGTTTTTTACCGTTTTGTCGCCATTTTGTACCTTTTGCCTTTTATGGAGTTTTGTGGGCGTGGCACAGCAAAGTAAATGCTAGGAGAAAACAGACTGGTGTTGGTCAACATATGAACATCTGTAGGAGGGAAATTTGAGAATTATTGCAAATCTTGCAGGAATTAAAGGTCAGTTTGGACGCGAGGGCATCTATACTGTGACCAGCAGTTAACAAGTGCAAAGGAATGACGATGTTGGTAGCGTTTATAAAGAAACAGAGAATGTCTTAAAGAAACACAATCTACGTAGTTACATTCGAGATAAATCTGGACATTTCATTAATGTTTATTTAAACCAATAATGCGTAAACAGGGAATTACCAGTTTATTAGTTGCTACATTTAAGAAGAATGATGTTCTCCGCCAATCGACTTGTCTTTTGCGTCACTCTCAGAGAACGTCTCTGCATTGACCGGATTTAATTGTCCGTTGTCGAGCGCCGTGTCCTCTCTGACGGGCTCCAGAGGCCGATCTGTAAAATTCTCCACCAAAACTGAGTTGTTTCTGCTCCGTGCATGGAAGTGTCCATGCTCCGGGAATGGAAACTGACTCTTGCTGTGAAAGCCAGGACTGGGACACAGGCTGGAGAAGGACAGCATCCTCTGGCTGCCGTACTCAAAGCTGCTGTAGTTCTCCATGGAGTCTCTGGAGTCCTTCCTGGCCTGGCAGGACGAGGCGCTGTGAGGGGGAAACGTCCTCCACGGTGACCGACCCCTCCGGCACCGCAGGATCCGAGCGAACGCCCGGCGGAACTCGCGGCTGTAACACGGGTAGATGACGGGGTTCACGCAGCTGTTGAAGTAACCGAGCCAGAAGACGAATTTGAAGATGCTTTCTGGGGGACGCAGATGAGCGTTGAAGGAAACTGGAAGAAAAGAACACAATGTGGAATCACTTAAAAGAAGAGGGTTCCTTAAAGGTTCTTCAGACGGTTACGAGTAATTAAAGTGTTCAGCCGTAGGGTTGTAGAGTGTATCGCTAATGGAGTGCTCAGAAGGCCAGTGAAACCCTGTGAGGAGGACAACAAGCAATCAGGACTTTGTGTAGTCCTTAAACACGATGTCCAGAATGTTCGAACCTCAAATCAAAGGTCTACAACGAACAATCAACGACTATTCCAGACTTTTCTGCTCTCGGATCACAATTTCATTCTGGTGACAAAAACCTGGAATCATAAGGCAAAAATTAAAGGAGGTAAAAAAAGTCTCTAATGTGATTGGTCTACGATATTTTATTTATTGACATCACAAATCGCCCTCATACCGAACTAGTAATTCGGACGTCCTGGGAAATATTTTTCAATGTGACAAAACTGTAATTTTCAACATAACCTGCAAGACATTTAAAGCCAAATTTTATCTTGGTCAGTCCTTGTTTGCTCTTGAACAAACCTAAATTGAAGTACTGTACTGTATACTGTACATTGTGCCATGCCTTTATTCATGCATTTCATATCGCATCCAGGAGATGGCGACATTGTTCAAATCAAGCAGGGCTTTTGATAGAATAACAGAACAGTTCTGAGAGGGAAAACTCTCTTTATTTTTCTATATAATCCTCTGCTACACTAATGCACTATCCCAGTGATTTCATGTCGGAAACGCCGGCCTCCCAGGAACTCCTTTAATGCGGAATTGTCTTGGAGTGAGATCAGGAGTGGTGTTGGTGGATGATTGTGTGTCCAGTTCACACAGACAGATGTGTCTCTTTCGAAACAGGTTATCATGTGTTCTTCTCTCTGAACGACTGCAGTGAGCCCCAAACCACCTCCAAGCCGTCATTCACGGACAGACGTTCAAATGTTTTACCGCGGCTAAGAGTCTCATCACTGTACTGTGCTTGAAGTTTTCAGTAAATGTCAATCACTTTTACACCACCAGAAAGTCCTGGTGGGACTCGAGCGTCGTCCCTTGTAGAGATTTTATATAAGCCAGGACAGACTTTTACAGTTCAGATCTTTATATTCCATTAAAATTGGTTTCTTTCCTGATGTTCTTATGAAATTTGTTCTTATGAAATAAAAAAAAATACTACATTAAGGATAATATTTGAGAACTTAAAATAGTCTGGGGTCTAGTTTAACATTTTTATTTAAACATTACTGATTGTATACTGTTATAGTATTACATGTTTAAGCGTGTGTGTGTGTGTGTGTGTGTTTGTGTGAGTCATTGAGAGAGCGAGAGAGAGAGAGCGAGAGAGAGAGAGAGATTTACGGTCTGTGTGTCAGGAAACTCCTCCTTTCTTTGATAATTACCCAGATTTCCTCTCCATGTTAATCCAAAGATCAGACCTACATTTCATAATCAACGTCGTTACAGAATGAAGAAAAAGTTACTCATGTTTCTTTACAGGATTTACCGAAGCGTAAGGAGAACACCACATGCGAGGGGGTACAAACTTTTGCACCTAAACATAAACATAAGGTACACTTGAGTTGGCTGGGAATTTAACTCACGTATTAGATGGGTGGGGCTTAGGATAAAAAAAGAAGTTTCCTTAGTCTCTGATTACACACACACACACACACACACACACACACACACACACACACACACACACACACACCAACCTGTAGTCTATGTTTCTGCTACAACAACTTCTCTGACTGCTCATCTGTCCTGAAAGTGTCGGAAAACAGCTTTACCTCTGACTGATACAAAGCTCTGACACTGGAGACTCCTTCCATAAGTGTCACCATCAGAGAATAGATCCCTCTGTGTCGGGCTGTTTTAGGAAAATAATCCACAGCAGGATGGTGCGATGAGGCAGGGTTACTGTGACCATCCTGAAGTTGATTATTTTCCTATCACGGCACATCCTTGAGTGTTTTATCCTCTTTTTATTCCCCAGTCAATGATTAAAAATGTGTAAATGAATATAAATCATGATTATTTTAAAATAAATAAGTTACACATAGTTTTCTGTTCTCACTGCTGCTACAAATATTCTTTCATCTCTATCATAGTTATTACGGCAAAACCAAAACACAGCTTGTGTAAATTTTTCTGTCTTGAAAGCACGTAAACCGTAGTCTTCTTCCATGAATATCTTCTCAAGAAAAAAACCTCATCATGAATAATATGTTTCTCGGCTAAATAATAACATTCATTTATAATTAGACTTACACGTCCCTGTGAACGAGCTGTTACTATGAGAACAATAATGTATTAGAACGTTAATCTAGTCAGTGACTGAGACGACCTTAAACAGGGCGTTTATGCTCGAAAACCCTCCAATGTGGGTGAATTAACACAATTCTGCAAAGAAGAGCGGATCAGAATTCCTCCACAGCGACGTGAAAGACTCACTGGCGGGAATCACAAATTTTTAGATTGATTGCAGTTGTTAACGCCAAGGATGAGCACAAGCAGTTATTAGGTTTAGGGGCAATTACTTTTCCACAGAGGGCCGGACAGGTTTGGACAACTTCTTTCTCTTTTTCTTTTTCTTTCTCTTTTTCTTCTTTTTTGTCTTAATCATCATTTAAAAACTGCATTTTGTATTTACTCGAGTTAGCTTCGTGTAATACAGTGTTCCTCAGCAAACTAATTTTCACCTAAAGTTCCTCAACATATGAAGGATTTTTGCCACACGAGCGACCGAACTCAGCCGAACCGAACGCTGGCTAAGTCGCGCGTACGTCCGGGAGCCGCTCAAAATGTGTTAGCGTCAGTATGAGGCCAAGTGAAGCGAGTTTACATATTGTTTTGTGGTTGTTTCTGCATTTTGTGTAAGATTTAGTGAAGACATACTGTAGCACTTGTGGGTCCCAGGAATGTTATCAAGGACGGTAGCAAGAAGAAATTGTTTTGATTGTGTAAAGCTGCTTTGCGATATTGTCAAGTTGTTAAAAAAACAAATTAAATTGAATTGAATTGAAAACGGAGCCGCTTTCAGTTTGGTTTTTAAAGCAGCCGGTGCCAAGAGGAATCATAAATTAAGGTTAAATGAGGTTTAATGTCTTTACTAAAAGTTTGGATTGTTTTTAGATTTAATCTAATTGTCTAATAATATGATTATAGTTTAGAAAATTGGTAATATTGGTAATATTTTTGGGTGGCTGGAACGGATTATCTGCATTTACATTATTTCCTTTGGGACGATGAGTTTAACAATCCGAAATTTCACCTGTGGAACGGTTTAAATATGTATGCCGAAGACAAACAAATCATGGTTGTCATTTGGTTGTCAGAACGTTAATTTGGCAACTTTACAGATTTTGGAACGAGTTTCGTTTCAGGTTGTTGTTTGGTAAAATGCTTTCAGAACTAACAAAATGTAGAAAATACAACCTTAATAAAAAACAATATTTAGTGATATTTTTCAATTAACTCCTCCATCCTGCTGATAACAAGGTTTCCTTTTTAAGTTATTGATGGTGTTCTGTTGTTTTGTGGTTTTATTGGTGACGTTGTCTTGCGGTCGATTGTTTAATGCTACCCGAGCCTCATTAATCAAATTTATTCCGTCATAATGACAACTTCATACAACATCATGGTTCCTGCTGGGGCTCCAGTCCTACAGCTGTTATGATTAATAATAATAATAATAATAATAATAATAATAATAAAATCAGCTGAGGACTTCCAGCTGTGTAAAGCGTGTCGTGCTGTTCTTTTTGTTCTCTCTGTCTTTTATTCTTTTATTAGATCTCCGTGATAAATTCAGATGGGTGTCGGATGTGTACCACCGTTCCTAAGAGAGAGAGAGAGAGAGGCTTTTAACATGCACGAGCAGCAGCAGCAGCGCAGACTCACGGCATTCACAAGCTCGAGAGGAAAAGCGTGGGATTTGGCTCAGAGGTCAGAAAAACCTCGGCGTGACTCAGGGCTAAGTCGCTAGACTGTCTTACATATTTCTGCTTCTCTTTTTTAAGCTGTGTTTTCCGAAGCAATAAGAAGCGCTGATAGAGCATCAATCTTCTCACACTGCCGTAATGCAGAAAAAAAATACGTAATAATCGACTTATTGTGAGCTGTAAGGGCTATTAACATAAGCAGGAATCAGAATGTACCTGGACGCTACACGCGCAGCGCTGAGTTCACCCGGATCAGGGTTAAAGATTTTGACATTTAAAGTAAGTGAATTTTTTGTCTCAAATGAGGATCAGGATTAAATCCAGCGCCAGTAGACACCATGCGGACATGTGTTCTGTAAAGATGCTCCAAGATTCAGGCCTGATATTAAGCACAGAAATATAACACCATTAATTAATTAATGAGGTGCATTTCATTTGTTTTGATTAATTAAAAAATAACTCATTAGGATTCAGAATGTGACATGTGCAGTATCAGAATAACACACGGCAGTCAGCAGCAATCTTCTCACTCAGCCGTCATTCAGAAACAGAAATAAAGAAAACTAATAGAGCTACAGTATAAGAAATAAACCGAATTTACCTGATGGATCTGTTTTTGCGAATGAACACTTTAAATGTAAAAGACAATTATGATGACATTAACTCAAAACACAAAGGGGAGGTCCGTGTTGTGCATCACATGCTTCATACGCTTAATCCTGATTGGCCGCAGCATTCCCATATCCAATCAGAAACAAGCTTGTGATATTTCAGTTTTTCAATATGTCAGGTAGGATGAAAGTTATCAATACTTTTATAATGTGTACATTTTATCACTTCAAGAATATGGGAATGATGTCGCAAAAATGAAGAACTCTCAAAATGAGCAAATTATTATTATTATTGCTATTATTATTATTATTATTATTGCTATTGTTATTATTATTATATTTATTTATTAAAATGTTTTTTTTTGGTCATAGAAACAACTGAAAACAACCAGAAAAACATGTGATCGTGTGTATCTGTACTATTTCATTGCCTGTGCGACCTAGTTGTAATTTTTTATTTTTTTTGCTTAGTCATGTTTGTATAGTGCTTGTTTTTGTGCATGTTTTTGTGCTGAAAAAACGATACAGTATGTGACTCTGTACTGCGCTGTAATCCGGAGCCCTGTATATGTTTATTAAAAAACAACAAAACAGTAATGGCTAAAATGCTCTGAGCTTTAAGGGCTGCAGTGTTTCACTGTTAAAAAACTAAAACTTAAATCCTGTTTTGACCATAAAAAAATTGTGGACATTTAGGAGTGTGAAGTGCAGACGACATGCCTCTGATAATCCGAATCAAAATGACATGTAAATGTTTTTGGTGTCAGTGTGAAGTGATCACCGCACACACAACTCCAGGGTCGGGGGTTTGAATCTCATCTTTACCTTCCTCATGTTCAGTGTGTGTGTGTGTGTGTGTGTGTGTGTGTGTGTGTGTGTTTTTTTTTGGGGGGGGGGGGGTGGGGGGGGGATTGAGTTTCCATCGCTGTTATATAATGGCTGACCCTGCACTCGAACCCCAGCTTCCGTCCAAAACTGATTTCTGGGTCAAAGAACAAAGGGACGCGCTAGGTTAGTAACTAAATGGCTGTTAGTCTGATGGAGGGACTGACTTTAGAGCTACTGAAGAAGTGAATATACACGTGTATACATCAGTATCAGTTTTTGTGTCTGTCTGTGATTAGTTAATTTATATATCTCAGTTCTTGACCATGGTGAGCGATGAAACCACAAGTCCTGGGTCTTTACTTTCTATTAACGCTTATGTTATAGCAGCTATCAACTATAATTCCTTCCATTAAAGGAAAAAATGCATAAAACTCCTTTGTCTTGATGATGTCAGAAAACAAGTTAAATATCTTTACATCTCTGACCAATACAAAGCACTCAAACTCTAGACTCATATTTGGATTTGACAAACGTATTCATTAACATGAATATGAAGCTCATTCCAGAATCACAGGACTGGATACGCCTTAAAGCAAGCTGGCTAACGTTACCATAAAAACTTATCATTGAAGTAGAATTGATAGCTGAACAGCTGGCTAGTAGCAAATGTCCAAATAACATCAAGAGATCAGGCTATCAATGCGGTACTATAATAATATTACTATATACTGTATACAGTCAGCCAAAGCTATTGGTGCTAATCGTATGTGTTTTATGTTATACATACAATACAGAAACCGTGTGTGCCAAAGAAGATACTGTACTTCTGAAGTTCAACATGGAAGTGACCAATCTTGCTTCACTAAAAATTTCAAGTTCCTAACTTCAGCTGTTTTGGAGAGATGATTTTATATGTGCCCCAAAAATGGCCTTTTTTTTTTTTTTTTTTTTGCGTTATACTGTCTCACTTCAAACAATAATTATTCATATTTATTTATGGGTATTGATACTAAAATTGGTTTAAGCTTCTAGAAGCACATGACCTGTAAAAACTGTTGCTTAAATTAAAGTGTTCTAACAACAGTGATTTTGTTTAAAGACACCGGATTAGACACACACCTTATATTATGTGACCATAAAACATATAAAACTATAGTTTATTCAGTTAAAATTGTCTGCCCAATAATTATTAAAAGATTCTAGAGCAAAAAATCTGTAGTGTCCGTAACCATGTCAAATTCATGTTGCAATATTTTAACAATTTTTCATTTCAGAATAATATACTTTTTCAGGTTTATGTCTTTTCATGTGAAATCTGAATCGGCCGAGTTTCATCCGAATGAAAGTTAAGATCGTTGAAAGATTTGAATTCAAAAAAGTTACAGACATTGAAACATAAAAGGTCATGAAAATGTATTTAGCAAATGTGTTTCTTTATATCTGATAAAAATATAAATGTGTATATTAAGGAGATAAGAAGCATTGAGTATTATGTAAAATGGTGTTATACTGTATGATCCTGTCTGAAACGACACTTTTCCACCTGGGTGAGACACTTTATCACTGATACCATGTTTTGTCTGAGTGATAAATGTTATGACAGAAACATATTCTATCATCAGCGATTCTCGAAATCAATTTAAAGGGATTTTAAAATACAACATTTTTATTTTGCTAGCAGTTTTATTTTAACATATTGAAACAGATATCATGTGTTGTAATATTTTAAATTTCGTGATTTGATATTTAAGCTGTAGCTGCTGCAAGCCTGGGGAATACATCATGATTTTCTTGCTTTTTTTCCAGCTTGTATTTCAGATTGTAATACGGCTTCACAATATGTTGTGTAAGAATAATGACCTACAGATGCCTCTGTGCCTGAATCGAATAAGCGATTAAACCCTGATTCACATTGTTGATAGTTTTGTGTTGTGCAATACACACAGCATTGTGTGCTGATTATTTTTATTATTATTATTATTGTGTGTTTAGAGCCTGAAGTTGTTTCTGCTTGAAGCCGTTTTAGGACAAAGCATGAACATGAGATGGAGGGGAAGATGGATTAGCATGCTACGAGTAAAGAATGTACACACGGGGTCTGCAGGTTTCATACTATCTCGAGTTTATGAAATATGACCCACTAACTCCACAAGCTGTCCAAAAAGACAATAGGTCCGCACCACGCTGGCCGCTGACCAATAAGTAAAACAGGATGTTATGGTACAGAGTGTATATCTTTCGCTTGTTTGCTTCCTTTAAAGGTCAGTCTGAAAAATTCAGCGTTAAAACCTTTTTGTTCAGCATGTATGTGCATGTGAAAATCTAGGAGTTAATAAATTATGGTTCTTAGAGAGCAGACAGTTCTTTGGGGTGTGTTTATTTATGCAGGATTCTTTCTCGTTGAATCAAAACCTGGTTTGTTTGGACAGGTGTGAACCGAGACGGTCCGAATTGAGGATATTGGTTTTGTAAAGCTGCAACTAACAACTTTTTATTAAGAAATGTTTTATTTGATTTTTCAAAATATATTTTAAATATTTTCTCGGGATAACAAACGCTCAGGACTTAATTAGTTTTCTACGAGAGTTTAAACTGGATTGGACAATAGTTCTTGATCTTCATTTTCTTCTTCTTCTTATTATTACTTTTCTACTACAGCAGCTATTATACGTTGTTTTTGTAGCAACAACCTACGCAGGGTCCTGTACGGAGAACTGTTTTTATGGGACTTGTATGGAAGGAGTCTCCAGTATCAGCACTTTGTCACAAAGCTTTTGTGGTTTCTTGATCACACGTAACAATAAAAGGAGAAAAAGTGATGAAGTATTGAAATTTTTATAGAACAAAAATCAGCTTCAGGGTTGTAAGCGTGGTTGTAACTCTGCTTTAAGCAATTAATCACTCAATTACTAAGATACTCAGTTACAATAACAACTACGATAATGATAGATTTAAGTCCACAGAGCTCATATGTAGCCATAAACCTGACTTTAATGTCACGGTTAGCAATTTAAGCCTGAATTATTTAACGTTACCTTTTATCACGATGTTCCAGTTTCTCTAATTAAAAACACGAGGCGCTGCTACACTTCTACGTGTGATCCTGATTAAAAATGGAAACTTGCGAGCGGATTTGTTGGACGTTCATCAACTCCATGAATGAATCTTATCGTCCCAATCCCGATCTCGGCCAAGATGAAGTGCCATGCTACGACTCAGGAAATCCCAGGACCCGGTGCAGAGGTCTGCTCTTAACTCTGAGAAAACTTGTCTAATTAAGAGCCAATCCAGCTGCACTGTGGCCTCGGGGTCGTGACCTCAGCCTGCAGAGGAATGACTGTGATGTTAATGCATTTATAATAACCACGCGATCCTAAACATCTCAATTCTCACACGCTGCTTCCCCCCTCTGGAGCACAGCTGGATCAACGCAGCACACAGAGCCGAGGCCCTGCAGGGTGAAGAGAGGAAGCGGAGGGGAAAATAAAAGCCCTCTCTCGCCCTCTTTCAATTTTCCTCCATGGGCTTCCTCACGACCACAGCAGAAGGTCGATACCATGAATTCTTCATTACTCTCGCTGTGATCTGGAACCGGATATCCGGCGCAGATTGAGCACAGACCAAGTGGAAAAAAAACAAAAAAACAACAATTTTCAAAAGAGAATCCCTGCTAACAGAGTAATGAAGTCCTCTAGTGCTCAGTGTGCGTCCAGACACTTCACAAAAGAGTCGAAACACATGCTGGTTATTCACAACGTTTAACATTTAACATGAAACCTCTACACTGAAACCAGCTGCAAATGACTGAACACACGCAGAATCGTAGTTTATTAGAAACCCTCCTGGGTCGAGTCTCGGAAAACGTTTTGCAAAGTTAACGCCATTGTGATGCTCGCTCCATCAATTAACAATAATCTTTCTGCATTTGGGAAAAAACCCACACTTGTTGATTGTTCAAGTCCATCCATTTAACACATTAAACAAGTTTATATTGGAATTTGCATTAACGTGTTTAGATGTTATGCTCACAATATTGTATTTTGATACAATAGGAATAAAAGGTGAAACAGGTTTCAGTGTTAACTCGAGTTTAATTTTCCATCAATGTTCCATGTCATATCTGTCAGAAATCCATCACACAGGTATTGAGGATGATGTTGATGTAAACGATGGATTTGAAGACCAAGAATGCAGTTAATCTATACAAGGCTGTGTCAAAGTCATGGTAAAGACTCAGCTCAGCTGGTCAGTGATCTACAATCTGATGATCTATTTACAGGAACACTGGTGCTGATGTTATCCTTCACACAACCGTTGAAGCTTCGGAGGCTGATCTCTTTGAGTTCACAGAGTTCACAGATGAGGAGGTGAGAGAGCTGGACGGGCGTAAGCACTAAAGCATCGTCCTTCCATTGGAGGTTATTAGGTTGGATTTTTATCAGGGTCCTAACATCCTACAGCTTCCCACATACTACTGAAACGGAAGTACGCTTCAGCCGTCTGGATTTAATCTCTTCTTCCCAAGAGTGCAATTAAACCAGGAACTCAATGCACACACTCTAAAAATGTGTCAGTTACTTTGTTTGTCTGTGTTTTTTTTTTTATTTGTTTGTTTTTTGACTCACTGGGAAACTCTTAAAGGTTGAACTCTACTACTGCATGTTTCTTTATCATTCTCTGGTTCCCAACTCTGGTTCTGAACAGCCGCTTATCTTACATTAAACTAGTCCTGCACTTTCCTGCAAACACCCATCTGATTCCATTAAACTCCCCCCAAACAAGACCATTTCCTGGGTGTGTTAGAGGAAATGTGAAAGACAAGGTGTTCTCCAGGACCGGGGTTTAGACCCTGTGTCTTATCATAAAGAGGATCTTCATAGGGAAATAAATCCCTTAGCAATAAACACACACACACACACACACACACACACACACACACACACACACACACACACACACAATCCAATTATTGAAATATATTAATGAAATACTTACTGTCTATATACTGTATTTGTGCACATAAGAGTTAAACTTTGCAATTTCTAAAACATTACGGTAAAACCCTTAGCAGTGTTTTCCTGCCACACTTGCAGAAAATGAAATCGTTTTAGGAAACTAAGTACATGTAAAATGACATGTGATCAACTCGGATACATTATAATGCTATCCAACCATCTAGCATATGATGATCTCTAGTCCTCCGGGCAACATTCACACACTCATTCACACACTACGGATTACAAAGTTAGCCTAATCTGCATGCCTTCGGACTGGAAACCAGAGTACCTGGGGGAACCTACAAAGCACAGGGAAGGTATGCATACTCCATGCACACAGACCCGAAGTGGGAATCAAATCCAGACCCTGGAGGTGGAAGGCCACAGTGTTAACTACTAAACCACCATGTTGATTATTATAATACTATAACTGATACTACTCACTCACTCACTCACTCACTCACTCACTCATTCATTCATCATCATCCCTGTATTCAGGGTCACGGGAGCCTGGAGCCTATCACTGGCGCATGAGGTGGGGTACACCCTGAACACGGTGCCAATCCATCGCAGGGCACACACACACACACACACACACACACACACATACACATACACACACTCATTCACACATTACGGTCAATTTGGGAACACCAATTAGACTAATCTGCATATCTCTGGACTGTGAGAGGACACCGGAGAACCCGGACAAAAAAACTCACCAAGCACGAGTTTTAAGGTGCAAGGCGACTGTGCTATAAACCACTAAGCCACTGTGCTGTCTATTATCATACTATGACTAATACTAATACTTGTAGTGTGATTAATAAGAACCAAAACCTGGCTCTGTTCTATCAGAGCACGAACCGAGCATGTTGAGACCCTGTTGTTATTACACTGGGAGGAAACCGGAGTACGTGATGGACTACACACACACAGACCAGAAGCACTAAGCCACGTGCTGCCCATTATAAAGCTATAACTCATTATAATACTTGCCAAAAACATTGTGTTGTCAGTTAGAACCAAACCTCAACTCTGTCTCTCCTACATTAATACCCAGAACAAGAGCCAAGCATTATGCAGTGAGTGCGCATTATTATTATTATTATTATTATTATTATTATTAATTATGATGATGATGATGATGATGCCACATACCGATGGGTAAGGTGATGAAGAAGGGCAGCCAGCAGGCGGTGAAGGCTCCGACCAGCACCCCCACCGTTTTGGCCGCTTTTTTCTCGCGCGAGAACTTGAGCGCGGTGACCGCGTGCGCGCTGCGCGGGTGATGCCCGGGCTCCTCGCGCGTCCTCGAGCCCTGGTGGATCCTCAGCGTGACCTCCGTGGAGTTGATCCTCTCCTTCCGGACGCCCAGCTGCAGACTCAGACTGGTGCGCTTGGCCACGATGTAGACGCGGCAGTACATGGCGAGGATGACGGCGAGCGGGATGTAGAAGGACGCGAGCGAGGAGAAGAGCGCGTAGTACGGCTCCTCGGTGATGTCGCAGGCGGCGGCGTCCGGCGAGCGCGCCTGCTTCCACCCGAGCAGCGGGCCGACGGAGATGAGCACGGAGGCGAGCCACACCGAGAGCGCGGCGAGCGCGGCGCGGCGCCGCGTCACGATCCGGGAGTAGGCGAGCGGCCGGCTGACGCCGACGTACCGGTCCACCGAGATGACGCACAGGCTGAGGATGGACGCGGTGCAGCACAGCACGTCCAGCGCGGCCCACACGTCGCAGAAGACGCTGCCGAACGCCCAGCGCTGCAGGACCTCGCGCGCCGCCGACACCGGCAGCACGGCGGCGCTCAGCAGCAGGTCCGCCGCCGCCAG
>JAQQZT010000002.1:2280880-2291826 GCA_030068275.1 Clarias platycephalus
CGCTCCCAGGACCAAGCCCAGCGGCAGCGCGCGGGACAGCTGCACGGGCGGGTGGCGCGCGCCGCCCCCGGTACACCCGGCACTGCCGTTCAGCAGCGCGCACGAGTCATTCTCGGGAGTCATGGCTGCGAGACATCGTCATCTCTTCTTCACGGTGAGAAAGTTTACAACTGGAGCAGAGAGACAGAGAGACAGAGACACACACACACACACACACACACACTGCGCCCGGGGATCCCTCGTGCGCTCCGGGTCACTCCCTCCTCCCACTTTTCCGCGCGCGCACGTGTGTGTGTGTGTGTCGGGGGTATTTCCAGGATCATCTGAGCGGTGTGTGTTAGAGGCGCTGATGTGTAGATGAAACATTTGTGAACTTTTTGCACCACTTCCCCCCTCCTGGTTATTCTAACTTTCTTTAAAACCCCTTTTTCACGCTGTGTTTAATGTTTATCTTTACTTGGAAGGTAAAATGAAAATCTTTAAACATTTATTTCTTTAAAGTATAACAATCCCCCATACTACTACAAATTACTATAATAATAATAATAATAATAATAATAAAGTTAGCACTGTTTGCATGTTCTCCTCATGCTTGGTGGGTTTCCTCTGGGTTCTCCAGTTTCCTCCCACAGTTCATGCAGACATGCAGGTTAGACTGAATGACTTTCCCAAATTGCCCGTAGTGTTTGAATAGGTGTGTGAATGTTGGCTGCAGGTCCTACCACGGTTGTAAAAATGGGAATAAATACAACGGTCACCACTGGCCTCCACAGTCCCTAGTTGGACTACAGAGGTTCCTAGATGGATTAAATAATAATAATAATAATAATAATAATAATAAAAAGTATCTTTTCATTCACAGAGATTTTTTTTTATAGTTTTGTTCTTAATACCACAAATAAAAACATATCACAAATTAAATAATATAATAAAATATAAAAATAAATATAACAATATTAAATACAATATAAATACTCAATTTAATATATATCAGTTTATGTAATAATAAAATAATATCTATGCCTGTGGCATCAGGGAAGGAAAAACTTCATTCAGGTCATCAGCTGACTTCATTTTATTGCCCCATAACGTTGCTGAGTCTCGACCTGATCACCTGATCAACCCCAGATCATAACACTGTCTCCAGAGGCTGTACAGTGGATACTATGCATGATGGGAGCTTGGACTGGACTCAATCTGGACTCATCTGGTCACATGACCTTTTCCCATCACTCTAAAGTCTTTAATGTTTATGCCCTCTAACAAACCGAAGCCTTTTTGTTTGATAGACAAACAGCTGTTTAGTCCCAATCCTGTATGTGTTGGACATTATTTTTTAACCTTAATGTCTTAATTCCAGTAATTTCCAGTCAGTTCAGCTTCATCTGCTTAGTTTTCTTTGCTTGATAAGGACTAATAATTTGGCCATTTGTGAAACACCACCTCTTTTTTGCCAGGCAGTGTACATTTTGTAAAACTGTCACCTTATACTGATGTGTATGGAATAAAATCACTTTCAAAAATAAACTGTGTTTTGTTCGAGTTGGATTCCAAAATCTACGGCCACGAAAGTTTACAGATACGAGATTTTGTGTGTTTGTTACAGTACAACTCTGAAATATATGACTGACTGCTTACAGACACAAAACTCCTGTAAAATTACGCTCACGAATGTAGTGTGTTACACCACTGTCAAAAATACGTCAAGGCCACATGCACAGGCATTACTATCCGAGGGAAGAGGAATCGATTCGGCGCATGTGGCCCGCCATGTGCATATAATTTAATAGACCTTTTTATATTATTCGTTGAAATTTTTGGAGAAAGATGTAAAAAGTTCAATTAAAATGCTGCTAGGAATGTGTTTCATTGGTTAGAAGGTGTTTATTAATGTTCTATACCTGCAGCTGAGAGCAGATAATCACAGATTTATATTACATGTTTTAGTAAATTATAGCTGTTGATATTAGGAAGTGTCCTGTAAAATGTTTGTTTAACATTTATGAAAAGAGCTGTGAGAGTAATGTAATGACCTCCAGTTCAGCAGTGAAAGATCACACACGTCTCTAAATACATATTTGGCTCTAAAATATAATTTCGCATCCAAGTTCTGGACCTGATGGAATTTTGTGATTAGGCTTTAAGATGGATTTATGACGGGTGTGTGGGGTTTTCATTGATAAGCCAGATACTGTAGGATTTTTTGGGGGCTTTTTTAGACGCTTTGTATTTGACTCATATCCCCAGAACACGGCTGAAAAAAAAAAAAACTTCAGACAGAAAACACATCATGGCTGATTTTGGGAAAATTGTAACATAACATTTTTTTTTCCTTTTGGCTGATTGCTTTAATCACTTAAACATGCAACATGGCAAGTTAGAACAGCATGTTTTGTGGTGAACATGGAACAGCTGTGTTTTTGCAATCCAGTCGTAGTTGATCGCTAATCAACTGAGTCACGGATAAAAAAAACAAAACAGTGATGCCTCATTCTTGGGCATTCTTTTTTTTTTTTTAAATCTTCGGGTTGTTCATTCTTTTCAACACCCTGAGTTCAAAATTAGCGCAGCAGCATTAACTTGTCAGGATCAGGAGTCGTCTTTATTCACAAAGCTAAAGACCGATCTTAAGCTACAATTTATTTTTGGATTTTTTGGTTGGGTTTACATTTTAGACTCCTACAGAATCAGTTCTGCGCCATTTTGATTTTAAGAAAATCCACAATTTCTTTTCATTCTTTCTTTCTTTCTTTTCATTCTTTCTTTCTTTCTTTCTTTCTTTCTTTCTTTCTTTCTTTCTTTCTTTCTTTCTTTTCAGTTCAATTCAGTTAAATCTTATTTGCATAGCGCTTTTAAAGCAGCTTTTAACAATTTCTGATGAGATCGTCATCCATAGTTATTACCCTAGGATTGGTTTTGCCTTTGTTTCTTTGGACGACTACTACTACTACTAATAATAATAATGTGACTATAAAAAGCCTTGTTGATTGGATTGTGTGTTTATTGCACATCTGTGTGTAAGTGTGTGTTTGGATATGAATACGGACATCCTGTGAACATCCTGAATAGCACAATGATATCCTAAACAATACACTATAAACATCATGTTATAGATTAATCTATGGCTGTCACAGTCTTACAAAAGAGACTCTTCAACATTGTGCTCGAGCTTCCGCTCGTAAATATCACTGAAAGTGTGTGATGAATAAACATGGGACAGTACTGACGTGCGTGTTAGGAGGAGTTCATGCTGTATTAGTCCTAAATAGTTTACAGTCTCGGGCCGTGAGAAATAACTTTGTGTGCAGGGTGTCTCTGTTTTATAGTAATAACAAGATTTAACAGACTGTTGCTCAATTCAGACTCGGAAATGGCTTGTTTCTATGACGACATGCTTAACACAGTGTATTCCAATATCTGGATGTTTTAAATCAGGCCTAGAGCAGAATCATGTCTTATTCCCAAAGATCAACCACAGATGACTATTGTTCCCAAAGATCAATCAATGACCATTATTATTTAGAAAGATCAATCACTGATCACTATTGTTACCATTACCACATATTACTGATCAGCACTGTTAATCCCAACAACCACACATTTCCCTGACAAACAATTCTAGTCTAAACACAAGGCCTGAAACCTAAACCTCAGGACAACAAACTCACTGATTCAGGAGTTTATCCACAGGATTTCTGGATTAACTGAAACCAGATAGGAGAAGCTGGTAAAGGTCTGACGTCTCCCATTTACATGAAGCTGAGGATTTTTCTAAAGAAGGATAAGACGCAAGAGTCTGTTCAGGTAGAAGGAGCTATACAGGGTCCAAATCCACCCAATGAACTAGTGGTCCAAGTCCATAAAGATGTACGGACCTGTATCAGGGTCTAACACCATCCCTGGACTTGTGGTCTGACTTCATGCAGGCAGGATCATGGCTCAGAGTTTTGGTTCTGCCTTGAAGACCTGGTACTTTCCATAAAACCTCTTCTTGACACCTGGATAAGAGGCACAAATGAAACTCCACCCTCGAACCTTGGGTTTGACTCAGTCCAGGTAGGGAGAGCTGGATCATGTCTGACTTTACACCGTGGGCTTCTGGTTCTGCAACATTGGCTGATGTGTACAGTATCCTCTTACTGAAACTTTAGTTTGATTTGAAACAGTGTCTTTTAAACAATGCGTTTATACCAATAATGATACGTTAAATAATCCAGAGGCAACGTTAGCAGATTTATGAGGCATCTTAACTAAAGGGAAATTTAGAAGAAGATGTGAGAACATGAACATCTCCACACTGACAGCAGTGCGAGCTCGGGATAGAACCCAGGACACCGGAGCTCTGACGCTGTTTGTACCCTCTACTCAATTTTTGTTTTCATGTTAATCTCTGAAATGTCCTTTTAATGACTGAAATACAAACCACATGGTAGCGTTTCTAACGTATAACACATTCCACATGCCATGTTTATCCAGTGTTCTGTCCAATACTACAGGAATGTCGTGCTTGACAAAAAGACTTTTCCGTTCACTTTTTGTGCCTGATGGTGAGTTTAAAGTCCGAATCGGCGATCGCTTGGCATTCAGGCGGAGATCTGACTTTCCAAAGTCACATTTCAGTCAGCGTCATAAAACTGCCAGTGTTTAATTAATGCTGGTCCACGAACGGTTCTTTTTTGTTACAAACCCAAACATTTGCATCATATCGCTATGACCCTGGACTCGTAGTTGTTTTTATAGGGACGAATTTAATCAACTTTTCATCATTTTTACGTCTTGGTATTTAGACGTCTGACATTCTCGGCCCACTTCCGAGCTCTTTTCTCGTCAGTAGGGATAACATGAATCTCTGTCTCTCACGTTCATCTTGCTCAGATTCAGACAAACAAATGATGTAAAGCTCAGATGAAAGGATCGGGCCGTCAGGGGAATGGACTGTTTATGGAGTGAACATGAGGGTTTAAAGTCAAAGGAATCGAACGCTGATGTAGAACGAGTGAGAGACTGAGACGGACTCGAAACACTTGGGGAACTCCTTGTATTTCTATTTATTTGTTTTTTTGGCTGCTCGGAGGCATTTGGAGCGGGGGAAGTCACACAGTGTTGTTTTCCCACTGTGATTATCTGTACTTCAGTCCTGTATGCTATCCGTCCTCTTCAGGCTGGTTTTCTATTTGACTAATGACTGGACAGTGCTGTTCGTCCCCTCACCTGCGTAACTTACGAACGTTTAGAGGAGTAAAAGTGACAACCAATAGAAGGCTGTAACATCAAAGCCAGATTCCTGTTCCTGTGCTTTCCAAGTCATAATAGCAATATTTAGCAGTTTCATTCACACCGAGACATTAAACACACTAAGCTCTGTTTCCCTTTACAATTTTCCACTGTTGTTCGATTGTTGTCCTGAGCTGCATACGCATTTAAAAGTATTTATTAATCAAGACTCGTGCCCAAAACAGACATCAAACAAACATGTGCTTTGTGGGAATTTTGAGGCTGTGCACAAGTGACATCACAAATGAATACAGGATGCTGAGTGCGTGTTGCATCGCGGGAATTATTAACAAGTTTATCCATGCGTTTTTTTTTTGTTTTTTTTGTTTCCGTACCATTTATCCTGTGTGGCGTCATTTTGGAGCCTACAGTACCCCAGGACACGAGGCAGGGGACAACGCGGATGTGGTGCCGAGCACATCACAAGCAAACACACTCCATCATGCATTATGGGGAATTTAGAAATGCTACTGCATGTCTTTGAACTGTTTGAACGTGCAATGTATTAAATGTGAAAAAAGCCTTAAAAACAGTCTGAGCTGATCATTATCTTACAATGAAAATTGTCCCAAATAAATAAAACAACACATAGAATCAATCAATCAATTAAAAGAAAAGGTTTTTACATATCACTTAACACAGCTTCAGGTTCGGTTTATGGACAAAAGTTTTTATTAAAGCAATTACATTAATTATAATAATTTGTGATTACTTACAAAAAAAAGTCATAACCAGTGTCTGCAGTAACAGTGAGATAAACCAGGGAAGTTTGTTTAACATGTTGTTCTGCACATTTCATACACACAGCAAACATTTAAGAAATAAATTGTTCGAATTAAACATAACGACTTAACGTTTAGCACGTCGTACCCCGAGTGCTGACGTCACGTCACGTCACATTGCATATCATCCAGGCGGGCGCATGAGTCTCACTTTGCCATGAAAGGTCTTTGGTTTCAATCCCAATAAAACCCACTATTTCTGTTATTACATCAAAACACACAATGTGGACGTGGAAACTGGAAAAAAATAAAACAAAACACTTTTATGAAGACACAAAGCACCAGGGTGGGTTTACACACAGAGAGAAATGATTAGGAACTAGAAACAGGTGACAAGGACGACAATAATAATCATAATAATAATAATAATCCAAAAGACAAAAATAAAGGCACATGGCACTAATCGCTATGGAAACCACTACTTTTTTTTTTTTGACAGATGAGCCAGTTAGTATTGCTCAATAGCATGTTGTAAAAGTGAGTCATGTTCTCTTACAGCTTCAAAATATTAGCACCCCCCCTCCCCCCCTTCCCCCTAAACCCCCCATCAACATATCCAATATTTCCCATATGTCTATACGGGACAATTTACAAGATTGTTCCAGAGTTTACAGAGCATGCTGTGATCCATCTCTGATGAGGACCCAGGAGTATTTCTGTGGCTTATTTTAACTCCCTCTCTCTCTGTCTCTGTTCCGTGCTTCATGGGGTGTGTGTGACATCCTCTCGGCTCGCTCCTTCAACACTGTGGGAGAAGACGAGCCGAGCAAAAGTTTATGGAAAATTTCTAAACAGCCCAATAATAAAAGAGACATAGAGATGTCTCTCCTGATTCCTGTCTGTGCCAAGACGCGAGTCCGAAGGGGAGGGTGAGATATTTTCATCCTGAGAAATGCTGAAATGTTATTCTGAGATCTCTCATGCACATCGGGACAGGATGAGCTGTTTCTTCACTTTTTCTACACAAACGGCGCACACACACACACACACACACACACACACAAAACACATTTAGACTGTTTACTGATTTCATGGTGTGGCCGGTCGTTAACAAATCTTCACAATGTGCTGGTGTTTACTGTTTTTTTTTTTTTTTTTTTTTTTTAATATGGCACTTTCCTTTTACTATTTTTAGTCTGTATTAACATTTCACTGCTGAATTTGAGATTAACTTCAATCCGTTCGTCTAAATGTTTGTCTAACATAGAGATCAAATGATTTTTCTTTGGCGGCTTGCTGGCGTAGCGATTAGCACTGTCGCCTCGCACCTCCAGGGTCTGGGTTCATGTCCCGCATCGGGGTCTGCGTGTGTGTGAAGGTTGCTTGTTCTCTCCCTGTGCTTTGGTGGGTTTCCTCCGTGTACGCCGGTTTCCTCCCACAATCCAAAGACATGCAGAGTAGACTAACTGGTTTCCCAAATTTGCCCATAGTGAGTTGATGAGTGTGTAAGTTTGTATGAGTATGTGTGGTGTGTGTGTGTGTGTGTGTGTGTGTGTGTCCTGAGATGGATTGGCACCTCGTCCAGGGTGTACCCCACCTCGTGCCTTAAGTTTTCTGGGCTCCCGACAACTCTGTATACAGGATAAAGCGGTATAGACGATGAACGAGTGAGTGCGTTATGTTTTTTGGCTCATGTTGGGATGATTAGTGAATTCTCGAATCTGATTGGTTGATTCCATCCATCCGTTTAGGACCCTCTGTAGTCCAGCTCAAGACCATGGATTACCATTGTATTATAAATGTAATAACCGTGTTAGCGTTAGCGTTATAATTTCTACAGTTTTGCATTCGTTAACATGGTGAAGTTTATGGCGTCATTTAGGGAAGGAGTCTCCAGTGTCAGTGCTTTGTAACGTCTTTATTGCTCCTTTTTAAGATGTTCTTATTAACTCTGAAACAAAAACAAGTTTTTTTTTTTAAACTTGCACTAATTAAGCTGTTTTTCCAGTATCATCAGGTGCATTTAATATTCTACAGGGTGTCTCAAAAGTCTCCGTACATAAGGGACATTAACACGTTTCATCAGAATGTAGTGCAATTTTATATTCTCTTCTCATATGTATAGATGCTTTTTGTTACACTCTGTCTTAGATGAGGTGAACCCTAGAATTTAACATTAATATCAAGCAGCTCAGTGGGGTTGAGGGTTCGAATCCCAGGCTGTATGTTCTCCCAGTGCTTGTTGGGTTTCTTCCTGTATGTAGTGACTTGCATTTCCATATTTCCCAGCGTGTGTGACTGTGTGATGGTGTGTGTCAGAGTGCACCCCCCCCTCCCCCCCTCCCCCCCCCTTGTGCCCTGAGCTCCCCAGGATGGGCTCCAGGCCCCCCGGTGACCTCGCATAGGATAAGTTGAATAGACAATGGATGGATGGAATCTTGAAAGTCAAAGTCAGGAAGGAAACACACACGCCCTCTGGTGGCCAGACAATTTCAGGAAAGACACTCTTGATCTATATATACACACAGGAAGTGCAGTATTTGTACATATACATGAATCTGTATTGTCTAGGAGGATTAAGGCACTGATTTTCTCTCTCTTTCTTTTCCCTCCTCTCTCAGTGCATCCTCTACACTGACACTTGGCTGTCTGAGATTCTTTCTTAAAGACTTTTTTTTTACAATTAAATTTGGATGAAGATTTTTATTTTATATACACATTCATCTATATATTCTTAGATCTCTGTCCCTGTTACACGAAAAGAGATTTGTTTAGAAACACATTTGACGATTTGAAATGGTCTCTGCATCAGAGATGAAGATCAATGCAAAAGCTACGTCAGACGTCTCACTTCATTTGTTTAGAAATGTCATCATTTATTTTGCAATTTTATGTAAAGCTTTTAAGTCTGTCATCTGTGTTACTCATTTTATAATTAAAAATGTCAAAGATTTGATATATGAACTGATTACATCTAATAATTCATTTTTTTTTTTTACATGAATTAAAAACCATGTGGTCTTACAAATGGAAGTTTTGTTGTAAATACAGTAGGTTTTTTCAGATTTTCTGTCCTAATGTAAAAAAAAGTAATTGCCCCCCAAACCTAATAAATGTTGATGTCACCCTTGGTGGCAACAACCTCAATGAAGCTTTTGCGATAACTAGCAATGAGTCTTTCACGTCAACGTGGAGGGATTTTGGTCCGCTCTTCTTTGCAGAACTGTTTTAATTCAGCCACATTTCAGAGTTTTCAAGCATGATCGGTCTGTTTAATGTTGTCTCGATAAGATTTATTAGGCCACTCCAAAACTTTTAGATATATATATATTTTTTAAACCATTCAGTGGTGGACTTGGTGGTGTGTTTCAGATCATTGTCTGGCTGTATAACCCAAGTGTGTTTGAGCTTGAGGTCACGAACTGATGGCCGGACGTTCTCCTTCAGGAGTTTCTGGTAGAGCACAGAATTCATGGTTCCATCAATTATGGAAAGTCTTCCAGGTCCTGAAGTTGCAAATCAGCCCCAGACCATCACACTGCAACCTTAATGTTTGACTCTTCGTATGATTTTTATGAAATGTTGTGTTAATTTTACACCAGATGTAACGGGACACACTCACCTTCCAAAAAGTTAAACTTTTGTCTCAACAGTCCATAGAATATTTGGTTTGGAACTCTCCCATTGATGCCATTTTTGCCCCCAGTCTCTCTTTCTTATTGTTGAATCGTGAACACTGATCTTAACTGAGGCGAGTCAGGCCTGCAGGTCTTTAGATGTTGTTCTGGGTTCTTTTATTAGCTCCTGGATGAGTCGTGATATGAGAATTATGCTTTTGAAGTCATTTTTGTAGGCCGATCACTCTTGGCAAGGTTCCAAGTTTTCTCCATTTGTGGATGATGTCTCTTGTTTATTTACTTGGGATACTACAGAATGTCAGCCAAACATAGTTCCAGTACCAATACTATACAGCAGACTACTGTAAAGGTGGATTATTATTATATATTATCTAGTTAGCATGATAACTCTAGGTAAACTAATATGGATTTTAGAGCTTAGTCTACAGACTTTGTGTTGCAGCATTAGAAAAAAAAAACCCTGTAATGTAAACCTTTACTTATTTCATAACACAATGTTGTCAAATTCAAGCAAATATTATTTGTACCTTTGATGATGTACATACAGTACTGGAGAATAGATCTAAAGAAAGTTGTAAGTCTCATGGCTGCCACTAGAGGGCAACATTCCAAACATTCCACACACACTGCACATTTAATCACAAAGATAAAAATCACAATATTAAAAAAATTTTTTTTGTTCAATACTTCTATCAGCCAAGTGTGAACCATCTGCTTTTTCTTTGCAATGTTTTATTTTGTTAGCCTAATTTGATATAATAATAATAATAATAATAATAATAATAATAATAATAATAATAATAATAATAATAATTGTTTTGGCATCTTGTTTTGACCGACTCCATCATCCCTCTTGTAAATGCTGGGATTTTCACTCAGTGTTATTATGGAGAAGCTTTCCAGCCCCCAGCCAAGTCTCCCAGCCAAGCCTCCTGCTGCTCCAGGAATTTATCAGCATTAAAAAGATGAGTAATTACAGAACAGCACTCTTAATTGCATAAAGTGTTCTGCAATTAATTGATTAATTAATCTAATAATCAAAGTGAACTTTGAGTCAAAATATTGCATGGCAATTAACAAGCGAAGTCCCGGTGAGATGGAGTGCTGAGGGAGAGTCTTCATTAGTCTGGAGTTAATTTAAAGTTAAGTGGTTAATTACCAGCGAATAACGAAATCATTACTTGCACTGGGGTAAGGCATCAAAACAGAGTAGAGGATTAAACACACACACACAGACACACACAGACACACACACACACACACACACACACACACACACACACACACACACACACACACACACACACACACA
>JAQQZT010000002.1:2291926-2303393 GCA_030068275.1 Clarias platycephalus
ACACACACACACACACACACACACACACACACACACACACACACACACACACACACACACACACACACACACTAATTGATGATTGGCAACAAAGGGATTGAACAACACACCCACACACAGCTGTGTGAACATGCTGATGTTTTATTGCGACTGCTGTAATTAGTGTAACTGCCCCATGTGAGGAATAAAACACTTACTGAGCCACGCTCCTTCAGGAAATTAATCAACAACTAGGTGGTGTGATAAAGTGGAGTTACTGTAACCACACACTCACCACCGAACAACTTCTCGTTTGATTTTTCTCCCAGGTTCATTTGCTGCATTTAATACTTATAGATATTCAAATGATTAACTTTTCGAAACACCACAACTTTTTCTGCTTCCAGATGTTTTTCCTTTAAAATATCAGGGTTCTTCTGCAGGAACTCAGATAATTTATAATATGTTGTTATAACATATAATTATAATGAATGTTGTTGTTGGTCTTTCGGCTGCTCCCGAAAGTCGCCACAGCGGAATATCCAGTCCGCACTACAACTTGGCACAGGTTTGCCCTTGGTCGGATGCCCTTAATGACGCAACCCTCCCATTTTATCCAGGCTTGGGACCGGCACCGCATCCAGTGGCTGGGGTTTGGGCACTGGCTGGGAATCGAACCCGGGCCTTCCACATGGCAGGCGAAACACCTACCACTGAGCCACCAGTGCCTGAATAATTATTATAATTAATTTTTTCCTGCTGGAATCTTTTTTTCACAGGAGCTCATACTGTAAAGTTGTTTTCAAAACCCAGATTAGAGAAAAAAAGCAATATTTTCAGGAAAAAATATAATATACATCAAGAGCATTTTCTTCTTCTTCAAAAAGCCACAAAGCTGCAGTAATTTATTAATCCTGATGGTCAATTTTCTATTTACTTTAAAGAAATGTTTTAAAAGATATGATTTTATTTAGGGCCCCAGGAACACTGTCCAGTTCTCCAAACTCAAGGAGTTAAGTATACTTTTTAAAATACTATGTTCAGGAATTAAATATACTTTTCTCACACCTTGTTTATTTTTTTAATCGTATTGTATTTAATATTTCTTTTTAGGTATCCAGAACATTCTTAATAAACTGGGAACCATTTCACAAATTATTATTATTATTATTATTATTATTATTATTATTATTACAAGAACTTTTTCAGTAACAACAAATTTTATTGTTTCCCTTTTCTGAAGAACATTTCTCCAGGAGATCTTTATTTCTTTTTTCTTTCTTTCTTTTTTTCTCCCAACACACCCAGGAGAGATGTTTAGAAACTAAGAATTTAGTTTAGAACTAAAACTAAGAATATTTGATTTCCTTTTAATCCTGTACAATTGTACTCTCCCAATAATTAAATAACTAAATATTTCATAAAATTTAAAGCTAGGAACCTTTGTAGGAACTCAGGAGTCTTTTCCCCTCAACAAAACAATTTCAGGAACAAAGAAAGCATTTTCCTCTTTCTTTCTTTCTTTCTTTCTTTCTTTCTTTCTTTCTTTCTTTCTTTCTTTCTATAAACTATTCCAAAGATAAATAACAGTAATATGTTATTTTATTAATAAACCCTAACTGTTTTTAACTCTAAACTCCCCAATCCAAATTAAGGAAAATGTTCAAGAACGAAAAAAAAAAGCCTATCTTAGGAGACTTAGGGTACAAGCCAGGGTACACACTGGACAGGGTTCCAATACACTACAGCACACACACACACACACACACACACACACACACACTACGGGCAATTTGGGAAAACCAACTGGCCTAATCTGCTTCTCTTTGGACTGTGGGAGGAAACTGGAGCACGCTGTTTCATGTGCACGGACCCTGAGGTGGGAATCGAACCTGGTACCTGGAGGTGCAACAGTGCTAATCACTGAGCCACCATGCCGCCCCAATACATTTACCATATATATATTATAAATGTAATGACACCCGACAGAAACGCTGCTTGTCAACAGGTAAGGCAGGCAGCTGCTTGGTGCCCCAGGCCAGTAGGGGGAAGCAGAGAGCTGATTTCTGAGATAATGGAGCTGAACGCTGGTTGGAGAGGCCGTCTGCAGATTTTTTTGCCCAGGGCCCCAACAGACTGTAGAGTCACGTCTGCGCCGAGTCATAGAGACACGCTTTCTTACCCCTGATGTTTTACTGGAGGAAAAATGTTTAATTCCGTCCTGGACGTCACTGCACTGTCAATCATTTCAAACTCCCTGGCACTTTAGAGAGGTGTGGCATTGTGGGAAAAAAATTAGGCACACCTCAGTAACCTTTAATATTCTTTTTATGCAATGTAATTAAAAAGGCTTTATCACAAGGTTCAGGACAGGAGCAGTAATGAAGTGTCTCTGCTCATGTGGAGAACCATTAATACACACACACACACACACACACACACACACACACACACACACACACACACACACACACACACACACTTAAAGCACTAATATATGGGAGGTGATTTGGGCGCATGAAATAAATTTGCATGTCTTCTTTTTCCTCATTCTCTCACTTTCTGTTCGTCCTGTCTTTACGCTGTATTGTGTCTCTGCACTCAGACGCTGATTATGTTACGATGATGGACGAGTGAAAAGTGAAGAAGCCCGAAAGTAAAGCTAATACGTTAATGTGACCGACCTGCGTTATACATCACCGGCGCAGTGACATGATCCGCGCATCCGTCCATTACTCACAGGCCAGCATGGGGAGAAGACATTTCAGACCATCTCATCTCTCCGTGTGTGTCTCTCCCTCTCTTTCATATCGCTCTTCATCTCGGGGTGGACGTTAAGCAGCTCTGATGTCCTAATGTCCTACCTACTTCATTCATTTACTCTAAATGTACAGGCTAAGATGGCAAAATGGCTTTTCATAATTCACCTGGTCCCATTTCCCTCTCTTTCCACTGTGTGTGTGTGTGCGTGTGTGTGTGTATCCGCAGATGTGGTACTTAGGCCTTTCTAGGAATCTGTCATAATGTTGTAAATGAGAAGCAGAAGATAAAGCAGTTACTTTGCAGGTTATGTTGTAAATTCAGTAAATGAAACGCCACATCATTATCTCTCGGTTTGTTTCAGGAAAGTTCCGCCAAAGTTCATACGTCTACGGATGAACGCACGTCGGCTCAAATCTAATTTTATGCTCTAATTAAATAATCCTGATGTTATGGATTAATAATGACGCCAGCACTCAGTGCTCATAGCTGGAGGTTTAATGACATGGAAACATGGAGTCACACACTATCAGTCTTACAGGGAGGATAAAAAGCAGGAAATTCCTGAACCTACAGACTTTATCACAGACTCAGGGCCTTGCCCGTATTCGCTAAGCATCTCAGAGTAAGAAATTGACCCTAAGTGGCAAAAAATTCTCAGAGTGCTGGAATTCTGGCCCTACTTTTAGGAGTAGGAGTAAAAGCAATTTATCAACATTCTTAAAATAGGAAATCACTCCCATCTCCACCAAAATGTAGGAGAGCTCCAGAGGTGTCCTAACTCTAAATTTAAATTAACTTTGAGAGTGATTCCTAGGAGTGATTCTTAGACACTTAGTACATACGGACACAGAAGATCCCCTGAAACCCTTAAAACTTTGTGTAATAAAAACACAGAAGCATTTCAGGATTCTTTTCTTTTCTTTTCAGGAACCTTTTCTTGAACTAATGTAATTTTTCATACTCAACTTAAGATCTTATTTAGTGTCACATAATTTTTTTAGGGGCTCAATAATATTAAAAACAATTCAATCCAGAATTATACTTAGGCGGCACGGCGGTGTAGTGGTTAGTACTGTCACCTTGCACCTCCAGGTTCTAGGTTCGATTCCCACCTCTCTGTGCATGGAGTTTGCATGTTCTCCCTGTGCTTGGTGGGTTTCTTTCCTTTCATAGTCCAAAGACATGCCGATTAAGCTAACTGGCATCCCCAAATTGCCCATAGTGTGTGTGTGTGTGTGTGTTCCCTGTGATGGATTGGCGCTGTCCAGGGTGTACTCTGCCTCATGCCCAAAGTCTTATTGGATAGGCTCCTGGCCCCCCATGACCCTGTATACCGGATAAGCAGTATAGAAGATTAATGAATGAATGAATGAATATACTGTATATATTTAATTCAAGTTCTGCAGAAACACTTAACCCATGAAATATTGAAAAAAGAAACCTCTTCAGACTCATTTTTAAAAAAATCTGGAAACTTTTTCAGAAACCCATTATGGAAAGATAATAATTTGTCTCTCCTGTATTTGTATATGTGTTAATATTTCTTTATTCTTTTTTCTCCTTCGTGATACTTGTGTGATACTCCTTTGTTTTTCATTGATGGATGAAGTAGAAGGGGGCCAATACTGTTTTGTGCAAATGGGCTGCAAGTTTGTCGAGATCTACAAAGTGACCTGTCTGGCAGGCAGATTTGATAAACTGGGAAATATACATTTGGAGTTTTTGGCAGTGTGAAAGTTTTGGCACTCACTCAGTGGCCCAGTAATTGTCTATGCTGTTTTCTGTTTGTACTCTTGGCGCTTTGTGAGAAAAGCTATTTTTAATAAATCCAGGAACTTTTCAAAAACTCTGAAACTCAGGAACAAAGTTACTGTTTCAGCAACCCATAAAGCCATTTAAATGGACTCCAGAAATCCAGAAAACCTAGAAGTGTAATTATGTCAGGAGTTTTTCCAGGAATTCAGAAACTTTGTAAAAACCCAGGAACATTTTCAGTAACTAATACAATGTAACGGACCTAGAACGCCCCCCCCCCCTTTTTTTTTTTTTTTTTTACATTTTTTTTTATAAATAAAGAATCTACCAACTTTGTCAGTCAATTCAAAAATTCTTTAAAAAAAGAGTTTTTTTAGGAACTCAAAAACATTTTCTGGACCTATGGGTTTGTTCTGGAACATATGATCTTATTTAGAAACATTATTATTTTTAGTTTTCTTAGAACCATTCTTGGATTTAAAATAACTCAGCAACCATTTCTATAACCTAACAACAGTTTCAGGAACTTCTCAGAGGCACAGAAACATTTTTAGAAACATGGTTTTATTGATTTTTTTTGGAGCAGAGAACCATTATTTTGCAAAAACATGTAGGAACTGTTTCAGAACCTTTAGTATATCTTCAACAAATAAATAAAAAAAAGAGTGATGCATGAGGTCAGAGGGGTGCCAATACTTTGTGCAGTGCAACAAATGGGATATAATTATGTTTTATTCTACAAAGTAACCTGACTGCCCGGTGGATTTGCTAATTTGGTAATTGTAAAGTCACAGATTCTGGTGTTTTGAAAGTTTTGGCACCCTCTTGTTGGCTTAATAGTTTTCTTTGGAGTTTTCCGGTTTCACTGGACTTTTTCTAATACACTTCAGTGAAAAGCTGCCAAACTCAAGTGTATTTCCGTATCAAGAACAACAGTGTGTGTATGTGTATGTGTGTGTGTGTATCACACTCCTTCTATTCATCTTAATACTCCACGCCTGTCATGTAATACATAAACCTGCACTCCATTTGTTTGATCTCTCCATTACTTTATTCCCATTAGCCCAAATCTCTTGCCTGGAGTCCTGTGTGTGAGTGTACGCATGCACAAATACACACACCTGCGAGGTGTGTACCGTTCCAAACAAGAAGAAATATTCTCTGTAATTACCAAAAAAAAAAAAAAAAAAAAAAAACCTCCCGGGAGAACACCAACAACACATTATGACATTTCACAATAAAGCAAAGCACAAACTCAGTACAAACATTTGCATTTAATATTAAAGCGACGGCACTTCCGGCGTTACTACTCACCACATAAACACCGGCATAAATATTTCAAAGTATAATATTCTGAGCTAGAAAAGCTTCAATCATAACTTTGTGTTTTTTTTTTGAGCAACTGTGCGGGGGAAAGAACCCCGGGCGATCACTCTTCTCTCCCGTCCAGCAAAAGAATGTCTCTCAATTATTTTCTTTATTCCGCATTGCCGCCTGTTTAACCGAATACCTTGAGCCAGACATGAAAAACACGGCAGCACTCGTTCTTGAGGTGCCTTGAGGGTTCAACCTTCTCGACCTGAATTTTACAACAGCGTCATGGTTTTCAGGCTGAACATCTGGAGCTTGTAATTCTTAGTTTGGGGTAAAAAAAGAGACTGTTTTTTTTTCTTTTTTTTCTTTTTGCTGAGTGACACGGTCAACAAGAGTGGAACTTGATCAGTACATGACAAATAAGGGTTCTTAAAGTCCCCAGACAGCATCGATTGTTTTGCATTGGGAAAGTGATTTAAGGCTAGTCTGAGCTAACGTTAACCAGATGAACTAGCTGTTTAACATTTAAGAGGAATTTATTTAGTTTTTAAAATTTGAGATTTTGATCACGACACGAAGTTTGGTTTTTAGGCCAATACATTTATTTATTTATTGATTGATTTTACACATTGTTTAGCAGTAATGATATTAGCTGTGTAAGCCTGGTATCTAGATATAAGCTAATATGTAAATATCGGTATCATATAAACCTCAAAGATTAGCTAAGATTTCAGAATTCTAGTTTTTACTAGGATTTCTAATATTTTTTTTAAATTCTGATTGTAGTTTTAATTAAGGTTCTAATTCACTTCTAATTCTGATGGAAACTCGGGTTATGAGGCAGGGTACACCTTGGACGAGGTGCCAGTCCATCACAAGGCTCGAACATACACACTCACACACTAAGCGGAATTTGGAAATGCCATTTAGTCTAACCTTCATGTCTTTGGACTGTGGGAGGAAACTTGAGTACTCGGAGGAAACCCACCAAGCACGAGGAGAACATTCATACTCCAGGCACCCAGACACAGAGGCTGGAATCCAAGGCCACAGGCTATGAATCTAATTCTGATAGTAGTTCTTAATTATGGTTCTGATTCAAATTGAATCATTGTGGTTCTACTCTGTTTCTAACTATGGGACTACTTCTGATTCTAATGATGCCACTTGACTATTATTCTGATCAAAAATTCTCATTTTGATTCTGTTCATGGTTCTTGATTTTGGCATTGATTCTAATTATTGTTCTCATTAAGATTTCATTATTGATGATTTTATTCAAAATTATTATTTCATGTACTGATTCTAATAATTATGCTTCTTACTATGATCCTAATACTGATTCTACTTCTGAATATGTTTCTTACTAAGCATATAATTATAGTTCTGATTCTAATTCTGATTATGGCTTCTATTGTGGGATTTATTATGGCTCTCTTATTATTTTCTAATTATGGTTCTAATTCACATATTGATTTATATTCAGATTCCATTTATCAACATGTTTCTTATTATGGTATGATTCTGAATATGGTTCTTGACTATGGTTGTGATCCAAATGTTCAAAAATTCTGACTCTATTTCTCAATATATTTCTTATTAGAGTTCTGAGTCTCATTCTGATCATGGTTTTTGAGTCGGATTCTAATTCTAAATATATTAATACAAGTATTAAATATTAAATGTCTTTCTGTTTTCATCGCCCTAATCATGAGGGTCGCTTTGGAAATCTCTTCGATTTTGGTTGCCTGGTCGTCTCCTTGGCCTATAGAGGGCACTGTGTCTCCACACAACAACACGACACGGAGTAGGTCTCCCTGTCAGGTTCTCCACGTCCAGGCCACAAGCACAGACTGTGGATATGGAACAAAGAGAAGAATGTAGAGCACAGTGTTACACCTACGAGCTCCTAATCTTCTCCTTCTGCAGAATTTCTCTGAGGAGGAAAATGAATGGAAAACCTATAGAACTTTACTACCCAAGTTCTGTTGGAAAAACAAAAATATGGCCAAACAAAGGCAGAATGAAATAGATGAGATAGAATGGGTGTAAAAGAACCCGAAGAAATGACCACAGGCTTCCAAACAACTGATGGGATTTAATTTAACTGTAAATATTCTATTAACAACGTCAATCTACGTTCACATCACGGGCCTGAAGTGACACAGATCAGATTTTTTAAGGCTGCCTGAACGCACAAACCCGGTGTTTTTCAGATCGTATCTGAGCCACATTGGTACGTGGTCCTAGACCAATACTCAGACATGTGACTTGAATGAGAACGTGAAGATTAGAATTCATGCGTCTAGTAACAGCTGCTAAAACAGCTAAAGTGAGGCATTTGGCTTTCTTTCTTCTTCTGGACCTCAACAAATACAGGCAACTAACTGCTCGCTGTCCTCCAGAGCGAAACCCCAAGGATATTTCTTTTATGTTTGTTGTTTGAAATAAATTCCTTCCCACACAATGGCATGAGCAATGACTTATCAATGTGCGCATGCGTGCGGTTTCAGAGGACAGACGCGTCCACATTAGAGTCAGACATGTCATTCGTAGTTATGTATGTGAACCGTCAGGACATGCAAATTTAATCTGACCAAACAATTAAAACCTGTGAACGTCTTATATATCATGTAGAGTTCTATAGACCTAAGAGAGTACAGTTCTTTTGCAGGTTTAAGGAGTTCTAGAGATCCAAAGAACAATTTGATAGAACATGCATCTACAAGCAGAAGATCTCTAGAATCCTATTGCAAGTCTATGGAATTTCTACAGGGCATTTTCCCAAGAAGGTCAATAGCCAATCAGATCGCTTCCCTTAACTCTGCCCTGAAAGAGGAACTGAAGATGGGGGCCATCTTGTTAATGTCACAAACATAGAGCTGAGGATGATAAGAATGTGACTTTTTAATCAATCTTTCAGTTAAAACCTTCGATGTACAGTAACACAGTCAAGAGCAAAAATCTGTGCCCCCTTTCCATCGATTTGCATGGAACGGAAAGAAAAAAACAAACAATTATTGTACTAATCTTCTACAAAAATAAATAAACAAACAAATAAATAATTTATTCAATTTATTACTTGGTTAAAATCGATGTGTAGCAAGACAACAATCCAAAACATATGCAAATTCATTATAATTAAGGTCTTAAAGTTCACAATTTAATATGGCAAAAGTAATTCGTCTGTAATACCAATGGAAAATTTCTGCACCTAAATAACACATTCCATCTAAATGTCTAATCTTAGGGTGTGCAAACTTTTGCACAATCAACTGTTAAAATATACCAAATAAAAATAAAGGTAATAATGAAGTCAGGTGCTTTTGTATATCCTTCAGAGTTGATGTGTGTGTGTGTGTGTGTGTGTGTGTGTGTGTGTGTGTGTGTGCAGCCTCTGGCCGCGGTAAATGTTAGATATATCGATTGTGCAGTGAACAGACAGAGTGAAACATGGAGACAAATGGACTACAATAGAGAGTGTGTGTGTCTCACAGGGACTCGTGCCTCAGCTTTAACACCGAGATCCAGACAAAACTTCTGTTCTCCATCCTTCTGTCTGTCCAATCGATCCCGCCATCACTCATCTCTTCTTTCCGTCCCACCGAACGGAACATTCCTTCCTTCTTTTCCTTTCATCTTTGGCATTTATTTATTCTTCCCTCCCTCACTTTCACATTTTCCTCAAAGTGTTTAAGTGCGCTGTGTGACACGACACGGCCGTTTCAGCAGGGTAGGGTGACCCAAAGGTCAACGACATGCATGTGTGAGTGTGAGAGTGTGTGCGAGAGAGAGGGAGAGAAAAATGTCAGCATGTGGCGGTGTGGCGAAGCTGCCGGCTCTGATTAAGTCCTCGTACGGACTGCAGAAAGAGAGGAGCTCGGAGTGTTAGCCACCAATTAACCCCTCACACACACACACACACACACACACACACACACACATGGGCAATAAAGAGCTGGACTGAGCGGAGAATACGGAATAAAGCCAGGATTGAAAAACACACACATTTTCCCAGTTAAAGGCATGACTTCACTGTTCACGATCACAGAAAATATGATATGTTGCATTGAAGCTGAGAAATACTGTAAATCTGGAGGAACTAAAACACTCGGCCTCGTGCCTTCATAGGAAAATAATCAACCACAGAGTTGATCTTAATCATGCATCTTTTTAGTTTTAGTTTCAGTTTAACAAATTTAACAGTTGTCCTAGCTATCTAGCTACCGAGTCAGGACAGCCAGTCACACCAAGCAGTGAGTTTGTTACTATGGTAACAATAACTATTTATCATACACCGATCTTCCCTTTTATCCAGAAACCATTTACACCCAAAGATGAGACAAGTCAATTAATGTCTCCATCTCACATGTCCACAGACTAATGCATGTACTTATTAAAGTCAGTGTGTGTGTGTGTGTGCGCGCGCGTGTGTGTGTGTCTGCCCTCTAGGTCTGTCTGTCAATTTCCATCTGATCCCTATTCATAAACTGAGATTTTATGTTCTTCAATAATCCACTCACTTTGATGTGTTGCTCATATATTAACAGTAACAAGCACAAGCCTGTTCAAATAGGAGAAAAACAACAACAAGTAAAACTTATTAGTGTGTGTGTGTGTGTGTGTGTGTGTGTGTGGTATCTCAGACTGTCACCTCAACATAAGAGAGATGGTCTGTCTGGTTTAGCATTGTTATGCTACTTTCTAAGCTAATGTTAGTTCCTAAAACTATTACTTTTACTCAACAAATTGATTTGCTTCCTCTTGCTAATTGGATTACGTTTACTTTTCCGCACTAATTTGCTTTCTTTCTTTTCTTGCTAGATTCTTCTTCTTCTTTGTCTTTCGGCTGTTCCCTTTCAGGCGTCGCCACAGCGAATCATCTGCCTCCATCTAACCCGGTCCTCTGCGTCCTCTTCTCTCACACCAACTAACTTCATGTCCTCTCTCACTGCATCCATCTTTTCTTGCTAGATTAGCAAGCATAATTACCACACGTACTGTTTTTCCTTAAGTAATTTAGCTTTAACTTGCTAGTTTGCTTTCAGTGATTAGATTGAATTTCCTCATCTGTGTGCTTCACTGTGCTAGTTTGCTTCTACTCATGTTTTTTTTTTTTTTTTTTTTTTAAATACCTTCTAGTTAGCTTTCCCTGGCTAATACATCCATATTAGTTTGCTTTTGCTTGTGGGTTTGTTGCTTTGCTAGTTTGCTTTTACTTTGTAGCTGCTTTTACTTTGCTAATTTGAATGTATTCACTTGTTAGCTTTACCTTGCTAGTATATGCTTTTTACACTAGTAAATTTTACACTAAAATCTTACACTAGTAAAATTCCACCTGTTCGATTTGTTACCTTGCAAGTTTGCTTTCCTTTAGTTAGCAATACCTTGCTAATATGCCCTCATTAGTTTACTTTCACTTACTAAATTTGTTACACTGCTAGCTTGCTTCCAACTTCTAGTTTGATAAGTTGCTTTTCTTTGATAATTTACATTTTATGTACACATTAGCTTTCTCTTGCTAGTATGTTTATCCCCTCAAATTAGCGTTAACTTGCTAGATCTGTTACTTTGCTAGCTTTTACATTTAGGCATTTGGCAGACGCTCTTATCCAGAGCGACTTACATTTTTATCTCATTACACATCTGAGCAGTT
>JAQQZT010000002.1:2322727-2361828 GCA_030068275.1 Clarias platycephalus
TAGAAAATAAATCACTAAACAAAAACAAAGAAATTTGCAAGTGTTCTAAAACTTTTGAACGGTAGTATATATATATATGTATAAATTCCATTAAAAAATGTAAAAAATGTCTGAACAAAAATGTGTATAATTAGTAATACATTTAATTTTAATTATTATTATTATTATTATTATTATTATTATTACATTTATTTATTCATTTATTTGTAATTAATTAATTAATTAATTTTAAGAATTTAGGAACCTTTTAAAGAAGTCATGGAAGCACAAGAAATATTTATTTTCAGGAAGCAAAGGATATTTCAAAGAATCTAATCACAGAGATCATTAGCTAGAACTTCCCCCCCAGGAAACAGGATCCTTGTAGGAAACATTTTAATCATCATCATTATTATTATTATTATTATTATTATTATTATTATTATTATTATTACATTGAGACCTTTGCCAAGAACCAGGCTTTTCAGAACTTTTCACAGGTACAGATACATTTTCTCACCAGACAACGTTTTACTAATGCATCACAAACATTTTTGAAAAATGAAAATGACAAAAACAAAAAAGTTGAGGAATTCAGAAACCCCAAGTTTGTCTGAACCCCAGAACACAAGCACCCAATAGAAAGGTTTTGAGGATGTCACAAACACACAAATCATTATATGAATCGAGGAATTCTTTCAGGAACTTGGAAATATAAATATATCATCTTGTGTTAAAAGGAGTAAAAATATAATGCATTATAATTTTAACGATGTAACAGTTACACACACACACACAACACACACACACACACACACACACACACACACACACACACACACACACACCCGAGTGTGACATTAAACTTACTCAGCCTTACCTGAGGGACAGAAACGTTAATTAGTCCTTAAACGCAGGTTTCCTTTCTTATCAGTCTCTGTTTCTTTCTCTACAGAAGACGTTTTAACAGTAGATCTGACTGTGTGAAGCATGAAACACCTTTTACACGATTCTCCAGCTGCACTTTCTCCACATCACGTCCTCATGTGGATCCTCACATCAAAAAGCAGACTTTTTATTAATAATTTTTAACAGGGAGGAAATAATGATATAATGATATAAAATGATTATAAAGATATAAAACGGTCACGGTTAATGTTCGGTCATCAATTTACACTAGCAGAAAAAGTGGGATTTAGTCTGTAATGTTCTAGAGATTTAAGATAAAAATATAGAACAGTTTTAAGTAGTCGTAGCATTGTGGTATCCTCAAGTTCCGGAGCATTGTAGAGTAACTGTCATGATAAACGGATCTAAAGAAATGTGGCATTTATTAGCAAAATAAAAAATTATAATTATTTAGGATATATACACATTTATTTATTTATTGCCATTTGAATAATAATTATAATTGTTTTATTAAACTAGTTTAAGAAGTAATGGGAAAAAAATCAATGTTGTGGGGAAAATAATCAATGTTGTCATGGTAACAGAAACTTTGCTTCATCACAGCACCTCATTATTATTTTTAATTTAACTAGTTTAAGACTTTGCTTTTGCTGTAAATGCCACATTCTAGTGATATGAAAATATAGAAATGTGGTATAAAAAAAATAAAGCTTAACATATTAGAAAATATATAGATTTTTCCTTTTTTTTGTACAAAACCAAGTCAGGAATATGGACAACATGAAACATTTGTAACATTTTAAAACATTACTTATAAAAAAAAAATACTGTAGCTGATTTGACCATCTTCAGTCCTCATTAAATCATTATTTATATTCATATCTTATCTTTAAAAATATATATATTTATAACAATTTGCTTCATGTTTCAGTATTTTAAATCCAATTACGGAGATCTGTGCTTCGATCGTGAATTGTTTAATGAGAGATTTGAGGTACAGCCAATTTGTAAATCAAACCTAGAGAGAGTATTTTTATCTAGGTTTATTTTAAGGGTGCCAATAATTACAGTATGAAGGCGTTAACAATCATCATACATGAATTGATTGAAACGAACAAACGAACAAAAAAAAAAACAAGCCACCTTGGAACATGAAATTGAATTCACAGGTTCGGTACTGAAATGGTCTTTATGGCGCGCATGCCGTGTGCTCGTTATGCGGAACGCGCGGAGTGTTCGTTAGCGCCGCGCCGAAGCAACAACCTGCATCACAACCTAAACACTTTATTTCTGCAGAGATGCACATTATTATTGGCAATCAATCATTAAATTAATGCATTTTCTAGTTGCAACTGCGCTCCGTGCACATGTGTTAGACAGTTAGTGAGTGTGTGCGCGTGCTTGTGTGTGTGTGCACGTGTGCGTTAGACAGTTAGCGCTAGCGTGAGTGTAATTTTAGCATGTCCTCATTAAGTGGCTGTACTGGGTGAAGGCTGCTGGCCTCATTTAAAACTAAACACTTAACTTTATTGCTCATTTCGCCCTCCCTCGTCTTCAGTCCTCCCGTCTCATTTTATTTTCCTCCCTGATGTACTCGGGCCAATTAACACCATCTTCATTACCTCCTATCACACACACACACACGTAAGCACACACTCACACTCACACACACACACACACACACACACACTCTGGAAGAGTCTAAGTTCTAAATATTATTCTTCCTCACAGAATTCCTATTTCTGTTACAATTCTCATCATATGAACGTTAAGGATAATTGCATCAATTAAATAAATCTAAAAGCGTGGTGATGCGTAACCGCGTGAAACGAAGCTAACGGAGACTCGACTCGTTTCCTTCTACACTGCATCAGAAACTAGTGAAGTCGATAACTTCTGAACTTACACTTTAGTGCCGCATTAAAATTTAGGATTCTGTGTAAAATCCACATCATGTAATACTTTAAGTGATATTTATAAGACTATAATTCTATTACTGAACGTTACAAACCACGCTGTTCAATTCAGATTTTTCGGTAAAATATCATTTGCATGTTCGCCTCACTTTAACTGTTCTAGCATCTGTTGCTAGCACCACTATGAATTCCCCAAAACGTCACATAAATTCCAATCTGACTGTTCTCATTCAAGTCACATGACTGTGCATCAGATACGTATCAGATCTATGACCACATATGAAAGTGACTCAGATCCGATCTGAACCGTAAAAAATGTTTTTGGGTGGCTTCAGGCTGCTGATGTGAACTCAGTCACAGACTTCACCTCATTTTCTTTTCTTTCTTTTCTTTTTCCCCCATATTTTGTTCTTCACTTCAGTTTTCTCCCTTTTTCATATCTTGTTTCTCTATTTTTTTCTTATTCTTTTTCTTCTCTTTCTTGCTTCTCTTCTGGTACCTTAAGACATTTTCCTCCCATTCACCCCTCTGCTCTATCTTTTCTCTACTTTCCCTTATTTGTATTCTTGTCTTTTCCTTTGTCTCCATTTTCTCTTCTCTGCACATTTTTTCTTTTGCCCACACTTATCACTTTTTAATTTATTTTGTTATTTTTCTAACCCTCTCATTTTTATTTGCATTTTCTCTTCTTTCCCTTCTCTTATTTTTTTTTCACTTTTTCACTCTCTGTTCAATCATCATTTTTTTCTCTTTACTTTCTTTTCTTTTCTTTTCTTTTCTTTTCTTTTCTTTTCTTTTCTTTATCCCCTTAATTTTTTCTTTCCTTGCATTTTTCTTTTACATGTAATTGCAATTCATTCTTTTTTTCTGTCTCTATTATAGTCTTATTTTTCTTTTTATTTCTTATGTTTTCATTTCTTTCACTTTCATTTTCCCTCCCTCTTCTTTTCCATTCAGGCTTTTTGTTCTCTATTTCCTCCCTTACTAATTTTTTATTTTTCTTTCTCTCACTCAATTTTCTTTTTTTCTCTTCTAACTTTATTACTTATTCTTTTCTCTTCCTTTTTCACATTCTTTGCTACTCTCTTTTCTTTTGCATTAATTTATTTTCTTTTTTTTTCTTTTTTCTTTTCTCTTCTCTCCTCTTCCATAAACAGATACAAAAATGGAGAGTTGTTTGATATGGTGACATTTTCAGTAAGGAGATGTGTATTTATCATTAATCATTGAGCTCCAACATGTCTCCACCATTTCTCTGCCATGTCTTCAATATGTCTCTACCATATCTCATGTCTCCACTGCATTTCAATCATGTCTCCAGCCTGTCTCCACAATGTCTCAATAATATTTCCATAATGTTTTCACCATGTCTCCAACATGTCACCACCATATCCACCCTATCTCTGCTATGTCTCCAACATGCCTCCCGCATGTCTCTGCCTTGTCTCCAACATGTCTCCACCATATATCATCACTGCATTTCCATCATGTCCCCAGCATGTCTCCACAATGTTTTCACTGTGTCTCCAACATGTCTCCACAATATCCACCATATTTCTGCCATGTCTCCATCATGTCCCCACTGCAATGTCTCCAACATGCCTCCAACATGTCTCCACCATATATCATCACTGCATTTCCATCATGTCCCCAGCATGTCTCCACAATGTTTTCACTGTGTCTCCAACATGTCTCCACAATATCCACCATATTTCTGCCATGTCTCCATCATGTCCCCACTGCAATGTCTCCAACATGCCTCCAACATGTCTCCACCATATATCATGTCTCCACTGCATTTCCATCACGTCCCCAGCATGTCTCCACAATGTTTTCACCATGTCTCAATGTCTCCACAATATTCACCATATCTCTGCCATGTCTCCATCATGTCTCCACTGCCATGCCTCCGCCATATCTCTGCCATGTCTCCACCATATCTCATATCTCATTCTGCATTTTCATCATTTCCAGCCTGTCTCCACAATGTCTCGATAATATTTCCACTATGTCCCCAGCATGTCTCCACAATGTTTTCACCATGTCTCCAACATGTCTCCACCATATGGTGAGATGTCTCCACTGCATTTCAATCATGTCTCCAGCCTGTCTCCACAATGTCTCGACAATGTCTTGACAATATTTCCACCATGTCTCCACAATGTTTTCACCATGTCTCCAACATGTCTTCACCATATCCCTGCCACGTCTCCACCATGTCACTGCCATGTTTCCAACATGTCTCCACCATATCTCATGTCTCCACTGCATTTCCATAATGTCTCCAGCCTGTCTCCACAATGTATTGATAATATTTCCACTATGTTTTCACCATGTCTCCAACATGTCTCCACCATATCCACTAAATTACCTGCCATGTCTCCAACATGTCTCCATCATATGGTGAGATGGCAGTCTCCACTGCATTTTCATCATGTCTCCAGCCTGTCTCCACAATGTCTCAATAATATTTCCACAATGTTTTCACCATGTCTCCAACATGTCACCACCATATCCACCCTATCTCTGCTATGTCTCCAACATGCCTCCAGCATGTCTCTGCCATGTCTCCAACATGTCTCCACCATATATCATCACTGCATTTCCATCATGTCCCCAGCATGTCTCCACAATGTTTTCACCGTGTCTCCAACATGTCTCCACCATATCTCTACCATGTCTCCACCATATCTCATATCTCATTCTGCATTTTCATCATTTCCAGCCTGTCTCCACAATGTCTCGATAATATTTCCACTATGTCCCCAGCATGTCTCCACAATGTTTTCACCATGTCTCCACCACTATGTCTTCACTGCCATGTTTCCAACTTGTCTCCACCATATCTCTGCCATGTCTCCATGCCTCCCATATGTTTCCACTGCATTTCCATAATGTCTCCAGCCTGTCTCCACAATGTCTTGATAATATTTCTATTATTTCCAACGACATGTAATAATAGAAATATTATCAAGACATTGTGGAGACAGGCTGGAGACATTATGGAAATGCAGTATCCAGCATGTCCCCACCATATCCACCAAATCCTTGCCACGTCTCCAACATGTCTCCACCATATCTCTGCCATGTCTCCACTGCCATATCTCCAACATGTCTCCAACATATCTCATGTCTCCACTGCATTTTCTTCATGTCTCCAGCCTGTCTCCACAATGTCTCAATGAGACACACACACTGTCTCCACAATGTTTTCACCATGTCTCTAACATGTCACCACCATATCCACCATATCTCTGCTACTGTATGTCTCAACCATGTGTCCAATATGTCTCCAACACATGTACTGTACACATGAGAAGTCTTATCTGACATGTGTTGTGAACCAGAAACATCTTCCTCCAACCAATCAAGGTTTACCTGAGTGACACACAGCAATGTAGATCCACACAACACACACAGCCTCTGCACCATAGCGCACCCCCCCCCACCACCCCACCAACACACACACACATTAGTTCTGTTTAAAAATAAACCAGGCCTAAGAAGTTTAAAGAATCCTCCATAAATATTATATATGCATATCAAATCAGGCTAATGTATACAGTATAAGCAGTGAGTGTGCATGTGTGTGTGTGTGTGTGTGTCTGTGTGTCTGTGTGTGTGTATGTATATATGTGTGTCCTCAGAGAGAAGCACACAGATCCCACAGAGCCACAGTCACACTGTTAATTAGCCAAATTAGTCTGAGCGAACTCCAAGGTGACACATGCACAGATCACCATGACAACAGCACACAGCTAAAGTGGAGGGAGGAAGTAGGACATGATGCTTCCTACACATACACACACACACAAAAAAAAAACAGTCAGTCCTTGCTGTCCATCTCTCCCTGACTTAAAAGTTGATTAAAAATTATTATTTCCACCCTCGTCCTATGAATAATTCATGGCTACATAATTACTGCAGGTTGGCGAAGAAGAAAATGATTTAATTTAGCCACGGGGTGTGAATTGTAGGATTACCTCTGGCTAAATGAGGATGATTTGATTACCGTGACAACGCTGACCCTCATGCATGACAAGCGAGAGCGAGAGAGAGAAAAAGAGAGATGATAACAAAAAAATGTGTGGAAGCACACATTCTTAATATATGATAATAAAATCTGCATAGATTTGCCTATTAAGGTAGCCATCTGTCTCGTTATTACTCTTTCGTTCTGCATCTTTAATTTCCGACGGATGATGTCGACTTCTCTTTCATGCGTGCCATCACCCTTTATTCACTCCACACTCAGGGAATAAAAAAATAAAATAAAATAAATGATGATCCACTTTATAAACCGTCACCTGCACTACTCTCACTGAGCAGGTTGTGCTTTTATGTAATCCACAGACTCAGCACCAGTCAGATTTTTGGTTAGTTTCTGGGGAGAAAAAAAAAAAAGGATTCAACTCGGTCAGAAACTGTTGATTTATTTTCTAGGATGGCAGTGTTGATAGCAGTGCACAGGTTGTATATTGATGCACTGGTTCTAATATGTCATCATTTGTATAGTAACAGTTGATATTTTTCCAAATCCAAAAAAAAGTTTGGAAAAAGTCACATAATATTTTATCTCTGCTTTGTTTTGGGCTATGAAATCCACTTTAATTATTGCTGCATGCTTTGAAACATTAAAAAAGGCATAATATTTAATGACAGTGGTATTAAGTTTTTTTTTGTTTTTTTTTGCATAGCATGCATCAGCTATTTTGTAGAGATACTGTAGCTCAGTCAGGTTATTTTGATCACATTTTCCAATAAGATATACTGTAGTGACCCAAAATGTGATATCTAGTGATAGCTTATGATTTTTTTTTTTGAGCATAGCATCCATGAACCATTTGGTAGAGATGGCTCAATCAGGTTAGTTTAACGCATTCTTTCAACAAGATATAGTGTAGTGACCCAAAATGTGATATCTAGTGATATGTTACAATTTTAGCATGCATCAACCATTTGGAAGAGATGGCTTAATCAGGTCATGTTGAGCACTTTCTTCTTTTTCAATAAGATATACTATAGTGACCCAAAATGTTTGCTATCTAGCGATAGCTTATGATTATTATTATTATTATTATTATTATTATTATTATTTGTCTATAGCATGGATCAACAATTTGATAAAGATGGCACGATTAGTTCAAGTTCAACAAATATTTCATTAAGCTGTAGGGACAAAAAATGTGAAATCTAGTGATACTGTATATAATGATTTTTCAAGCATATAATGCATCAAGCATTTGGAACAAAATGTGTTCTTCTAAATGGTTGAGTAGAGCATTAAAGGGTTAAACAGGTGCTTATTGGTACAATGATAATGTTATTAAATATTGTTATAAATTTCTTGAAGGAATCAGCAATGCTACAGCTTTAACTACGCCAGAACGCCTTTAACTACAGTGGTAATTTATTTATTTTTTCACAGAAGAATTCACATTTTTTTCTGTGAACACTAACAAGCAAATCTCATCATTTGCAAAATGCTGTGGTGTAAGAAAATAAATATAATAATACTTTTTTGATTGTGATCTTATTGAAAATAATCACCTCGATGCTGGTGGTAACATCACAAAAATCCTGTAATTGCAAATAAATAAATAAATACTCCAAGCCAATTTATCTTGCATCTCAGTCTCCTTATTCTGTGTTTACTTCCTGGTTACATCATTTCTCACAGAGTCAACATTGTTTATGGATAATAACAAAAGTGATACCATATCTTCTTTCATGACTCTAGTACAGCACAAGTCATTTCAAGACCATTAGCATGCTTGAGATGTACAGTATTACTGTAACTACGTGGTACATGGACGAGGATAAACTCATGCTTTATCAGTAAACTTGTAAATCTATTGTGAGTTTGCGGTTTTCAAAAAAATAATTTCACAGTTAAAGTTTGAACATGAGCTTTGGAAAAGCTTTTGCAACTCAAAGCTGTTGACAGCTGACCTTTCCAAGCCAGCCATTAAGCTGTGTGTGTGTGTCTGAAGTCGAGGCTTTTAACTAATCTAGGGTAGGAAAATGAAAACATCAATCTATTATACGAGTCAGAGGTATTAGAAGCAATCGATAAAAAAAATAAAAAAAAATTGACACAATAAAAGCAGCAAAAAACAGATAAAAAAAAAAATTGTAAAATAAAAACTTTAAATTTTGATTTAATAGTACTTACTAAATTGCTTGTAATTTATATAATGCTGTGGTTGTATTTTTTTTTTCTAAACTTAGAAATAAAAAATAAGTAGCTATCAGTAGTTTCTAAAGCTAGCTATAGTTTTCCTAAATAAATTATACAGTGTCATACACTAATCACCATAAAATCAGTTGTTTATTTTATGATTAATGCTCTGCTTCATGCTAGCATTACTCTCAGATTAAATTATCAAAGCAATCAAACTACCTAGCTACTGTACATACGCTCAGAAACGGATGGAGTGAGAGTCACAGTGGAAATGATGACTTAGAGCGAGGTCAGGATCGTGCATTGTCTTACAAAAACAGAACCATTAAATCCTACAACAACACTAAAGCACCACTAGCACGCATCATGTTTCAAAATGTAAAACAGGAAATACAAAAGCAGTTGTTGTGATTGTTTTCATGAGCTGTGTCTCAAAAACACAGACCTTGCTTTAAAGCTGGTGCGCAAAACAGCCCTTCAATAGGATTAAAAGTGATATGAGGGTCTTTGAAACGGCAAACGTTGGTTGGAAACTTTTTAGTGCTGATGCGATTTCGAACTGTGTTGACACGGTCACATGGTGCAGGGTTGCAGACATACACGTGCAATGACCACAAGATACACAATCATATTGTATAAACCTGGTAAAGAACAAATTCTTTTCAATTCAATTTTATTTATATAGCGTTTTTGACAACAGTCATTGTCACAAAGCAGCTTTATAGAATCGACAGAAAATTATGATGAAATGTGTTCAAAAATATGTATAAATCAGAACGATGAGTGTGAAGGTGCTGCGGAAAACACTCCTTAAGATGACAATAGGAAGAAACTTTGAGAAGAACCAGACTGAACAGGGAACCCATCCTCATCTGGGTGATAACGGATAGCAGGGATTGATCTGCACTCATACTGTGTGTTAGGAGGCTGGAAGTTTAATATATGAAGATGTCTTTAATTGAATATGGAGTCCAGTTTGTTTTTGGAGGCTCGAGTACAAACCTGTTTGCAAGAATTTCAGTCCTAAGCTACAGTATGGAGCGACTGCAGTCACAAGTCCTCAGAGAACATCTGTCTGCATCAGATGAGTCCAGGACCGTCTTCATTGTTAAGACGAGATCTTAACTCTTAACCTTAATGTGATGAGATCTCCAACCAGAAGGGGGCACCAGCACGAGTCAGACAGGTGTAGAGGGGGTCTGGATCACCTCTGTGTAGCTCGGAATGGAGAAGGAGAGAGAGAGAAGAGAATTGAGCCGTTGGTTATGGTCACAGTCACATGTGTAAGGTGAATGTTTATGTAGTGCAAAGTCACCGTCTCACTCCACCGTCAACATCTCCACATCATCTAAACATACCACTTCACCATAATACTCTACGTCCATGAGTCCCCCAGATCTAGAAGAATAAATATGGCTTAATATTTAGGTGAGTCCTACAGTGGCTTGGCAATCACAGTGAAAGAGGCGTGGCTTCAGTGTTTGTCAGTCACCCAAATCCAGCCATAATGTCAGGCCTAGAGTGCACAGGAACGAGTCATTTACGAGTCAATAGGAGCATTCATTATTTATTTCTTAGCACATCAGCCACGTTTACACTCTCAGGCTAATTTCATTAGCGCTCGAGAAATAGCATAAAACGCAGCTTCTGTAGGAAAACATCAACATGTGGCGCATTTTAACAACGCGGTAAATTTCAGAGATCCAACAGTTCTTAGCTTAGCTTCTCATTTACTGCGGGCTTATTGGGGCTAGTGTTAGCATGATGACACAATGTGCTCTCTCTCTCTCTCTCTCTCTCTCTCTCTCACACACACACACATACACACACACACACACAAACACACAGATATTAATACAAAATAAGTGTTTAAATTATGGTGTGCAGTTTTTGTAGCACTGGTTGTCAGGGTTGTATCTCCTCGTGTGTGTGTGTGTGTGTGTGTGTGTGTGTGTGTCTGTGTGTGTGGAGATACTGAGCCAATTAATGCCACTTCATTAGGGTGCCATGGTGGGCTCTACTCACACAGTAATTATAGCTCCTTCATGTAATCATCTCCTCAGTTTCTCAAAATATGCCATTATGTTTATTTTCCATGCTGTTGGAGAAACAGGAGCCTAAACGTGCCATATGCTTTATCTCATCCACACACACACACACACACACACGCACACACACACACGTATACAGTTGGATTAGCGTCCACTTTCCCATGTGCCTGACTTTTCACTAACGCTTGTTTTCATTTTTTTTGAGTGAGCGAATAATAGTTTGGAGGTAAACGGGTGCCAGGCCACACTGGTTTGTAGCCCACGGAACATATGCACAATTAATACCGTCGCTTCTTTCCGTGGCGGATTAGCCGAGCTCTGAGATGAAAGCGGCTGAACAAATATGCCGTCTCCTTGCGCTTCCTGCACGCAGCAGCCGTGGAAGCTGGAGAGTCGGAGTGGGAACGGGGCAAATTTAATAATCTCACTGCAAGGCCTCCAGGGCTGAGCGAGACGCTGTGGTGTTGATTCTGCCACCGTGTTTGCCCTGCTGTGCTAATGCGCACTCAAATGTCATGTTTCTCGAGAGCGGTGGGATGATTGCACGGCCGGGCGAGAGAACCGCCAGCTGAAGGAGGACGGCGTGATGAGAGTCGCAACTTCAGGCGCAGCGGAAAACGAAAACGCGACTACTTAATGAACCATAGTCTGGCATTAACACCAACCGTGCACGGGAAATCACGGGACAGCTCCACTGTGGAAGATATCCGGTTTGCACTGATATGAAGGCATGGATATGTCGAGAAGAATTAATTATAAGTGGCCACGCTGATGCACAGACAGCTCGAATAGCGCAATCGCTAGAAAAACACTGTGTGGTCGATGATAAAGAAAACATCTGACTGTGCTTTGTTGGTCTGGAAATATTTCAGACGAGATGAAGACAGGTTAGCGGGCTGCGCTGGTTTCTCCCACTTCGTACGCTGTAACACCAACTTACACCAACACTTCACCTCCGAGGTAACGCCGGATGTACTTTTGAGAGCACCATTACTTCCAGTTCTTTGACTGTTTAGATCAGTGTGTATCTCACAAGCATTATGTTCAGTACATTCTAAGCCTCAATTCTGGTCAATGAGTATTTCACCTCTAACCTGGGGAAAGAGTAGTTTTAAATTCTTACCAGGACTACGTGTAGCCAGAAGGTGAATAGAATAAACCATGGACAATCCTGTAAATCTCTTAAGTTTCGTAAGATTCCACTTTTTCCATTTTAGAATAGCCCCCGTTAAATAACTCTTCTGTGGTTGAATCCTGAATATCATAAAATAAAAAGCTAGTGCACTATGTTGTTGTTGGTCTTTCGGCTGCTCCCGGCAAGGGGTCGCCACGGCGGAATATCAACTTGGCACAGGTTTTACGCCGGATGACCGTCCTGACGCAACCCTCACAATTCTCACAATTTCTTGTTCCACACACCTAGTATTACCCTTGTTCAGGGTTAGAGGGATTTGGGATTCAGCCTTGTGTTAGAATCTAATTGTCTTTGTAGTTTGCATTAGCCATGAATGAAGTGGTCAGGTGAGCGTTGGGGGAAGATTGCGTTACCTAACTGGCAGTTTCTAAGGGTAAGTATCATTGCTCATGTGACTGGGGTGGCAATAATTAGGATGACCAAAGAAAGGGAAAGAAGCCCGATTACACCAACTGGAGACGTCCACCCCAAGATTTAATCTATTGGTTAAAAAGAGGTAAAAAGGCTCAAAGGTAAGTATTGACTAATGACAGAGATGGCCTATTTCCACTTCATGCTTACAACCATTGTATTGCCAATTTAAAAGTTCATTAAATCAATAGATAGATAGATAGATAGATAGATAGATAGATAGATAGATAGATAGATAAAAATAACTCTAGTCTGCAAAACCAACTTCCAAAGCATTGGAACCATAAGCCACCCGGTAACACTCCAGCTGTAGCAAGTTACTTTGGGAAATAATAGATAAAGAGAAAAAGAAAAAAAACAGGCATTGTACCTGCCGTAGCGGGAAATAACTTTTCCTGGGCTGAAGGGCCAACACACCAAGAGTGCCCTTATTTCCTGGTGCCTAGAGACCTCACACAGACACTCATTCATGCACTGGATCATAAAGCTACAATAAATACTGAGGTGTGTTCAACTACTACCGGGACCACATGCAGTGTGTCGTGACCCAGAACCAGAATCCCGCTCTGCAGGGCGACTGCTACACTTCCCGCTGGCTCTAAATGGAAAAAAGAAGAAAATATTCAACCAGTATGGTAAAAAGACATAGACAGGGAGAACCAGCACCACTACAACACAAAATAACAAAACAAACAGTAAGAAATAAGAATATAAAATCTAACAAGATTAACCAACAAAATAGAAATAACAGAAAGTTACAGAAAACAAAATGAAGGGAAAAAAACAAGAAATGCTATACCGATAAAACAAGGAATGAACAAATACACAAAACAAGATGGACACATGAGCTGTGCTGCCACGAACTGTCGTATAATAAAGAAAAATGGAGAAAAACAAACAGCAATGAAGATAAGGTGAGCGTATACAGTAGGCATAGACGAAGTAGCCATAAAGATAAAACAGTGTTGATTTTAAAACGGTGCCAAAACACCCAAGAAGGCAAATCGTCGTAAAGACAAAGCAGCAGTGATGTGTCTCCCAATGTTAAACTTCGAGTCCGCTAAACAATGTTACTGTTAGCACATATGGCGTCCACGCAGCAAAGCTAGATCTGGTCACCTCCCATGCAGCATTACCATTCACGAACCAGGTTTACCATTTTATATTAAACCTTCTGGCTGGCTTGTCTCCTCATAAGTATTCTCCCCATTTTGTTTGCTGCAGCTTCAGTAAATACCCTTTGGTTCTGAATCCTCACACTCCTCATGAGTCTGATATGGTATAAGTGATACCCAGCGTTCCTGGCATACACTCCAGACTCACCACAGATTCTCCAGGGAGAAAGAATTTCCTGAAAAGGAATGAATAAATGAATGAATCATTGAATGAACGATAGATGAAGCTTTAAAATAAAAATATATATGCAATGCTATAACTGTCACTCTGTATGAAGTGTAAACCTTTTATGCAAGACAGCTTTAATCTCACTCCTGCCCATTCCCAAAGGAATTCCTTTTGCAGCTACCACTGCAGACTACGTTTTCCCACGCAGTTGAGTTTAGAGACTCGTTTTCATGTTAGATCATGTTGGTTGTTGAATTCTTGCAGACGCTGCTGATGACATCATAATCTGTGATTAGCCCTGTCACCTCACACCTCCAGGGTCAGGGGATGGAATGTTGCCTCCTGTCTGTGTGTGTGGAGTTTACATGGTCTCCCTGTGTGTTACAAATGTAGATTTAACCTGAGTGTCCGAATAATTAAGTTTTAAGATGACTGAAAAGAAGTAGAATTATTGCTTCAATGTAGACTTCAATGCGATGTTCCTTCTGCTCCTGGGTCTGCAGCCTGGCGACATATTAGCAGCAACACAGCGCGGGTTCAAATCACACATGAAGACTGTTTCGCATGACACACCGACAACAGCTGCGATGTTGTGTATTGTTCTCCAACGTTCATTATGCACAAGTTGACATTTTTGGGGGTGGAGCTTGTTGAAGGTTTTCCTGATCTCCCGTCATCCTCCAGTGATGTTCTTCCGCTCTTGAAGTGCGCATTCCACTCAAAACACCTCAAATGAATCATTGCAGCATCGCTGTAATTTTGTCAAATCACGTCAAACGTTCCTGGGGCAGATTTGCCCAGTTTTATGCAGAATTTCACATTTGCCCAGTTTTTCAAACTTCGTCACACAGCTCCCGAAGTACACAGGCCGATGTCTTTTGGCACGCTGACTAATGAAGGCGTGCAGCCTTGTGCTGCCATATGTTGGTGTGTTACAAAACTAGAGTCGAAACCTTTTGTTACCACCATAACAAACCATAGTACAAAGACATGCACCACATGCTGATTGTTCCTTTTTTTGTTTGTTTGTTTGTTTTTTTCCTGAATTGCATGTAGTGTTTGATTGGGTGTCTACGGGGCTGTGTGTATTTACACTTCAATAGGTTGGCACCGCATTCAGGGTATACCCTTCTGTGTGCCCTCAGTTCATTGGAATAGGCTCCAGACCAGTGCCTAAAAGACCTCCTGACAGACATAGCCAAACTTTTCCACTAAGCCCTCAGGCCCTTACAGTGAGCTTTAACTCCCCCTGATTATGGCTTTAAGAGATTCCACTGAAAGCTCCAGGTTCATTCTGTTTCTCCCAAAGCAGAGGCCATATCTGCCCCACAGCCCAGATTACACCATTAATTTTAAATGTCTGGCTCGGTTTGCTTGGGGGCATCATCACCTGATCATCTCGCTCTCTCTCTTTCATTCCGCCATTCTTCCCAATGAAAAAACAAGACACCAGTAAGAAAAGCAATATGGCCTTATCAGCCCTAACGGCAAAACGCCCCACCCTCTAAAAAACTAATTTGAACTGTCAGTGATGACGCCAAGATAAATCATGACGGGTTGGAGACTCTGTGAAATGTGTGTGTGTTTGTGTTTGTGTCTATCAGCCATAAATACACACACACGCTCAGTACCTGTTGATTTATTTATTTTTTAATGGTCTGATTGAAATCTAAGTTAATTATCTGTATGAAAAAAGCATGGTGATATGATTGACATTCAATCAACTTCCTTTATAAAAAAAAAAATTCATGAGAACAAAATATAAGATGCATCAACTGTAAGCTATTTTTTCATTTTTATTATAAAAATAAAGCCACACATGGTTCAGAAATTTAACTCTATCCATCTTTCTGTATCCTAAATATGACCATGTCAATGAAAACCCAGGTCATTTTTTCCTGAATAAAATCATCATATGTAGAATCCTCTAACCTTGACGGTCACGTTTTCAGTCATCTATACATATAATAAGACTGTAAAGTTGGCGTGTCTTTACATTGGAGATATTTGCAAAAAAAAGTTTCTTGGGGAGAGGGGCGTAAGATGAGTAATAGAACACATCAAGATGATTTTGGAAAGTTTTGTCTGTTTGTTTGTGCACGCATCACGTAAATACTACTGAATGAATTATGATGAGATTTTCACAGGTGTACAGTATTTGGCCGAGCTTGAGGTAACATATCGTTTCATTGCAATTGGCCCAGGAGAAGAGAAGATATGCTACTTTGAAATGTAAATGAAATGGAGTGGAAGAGTATGCGGATGATACAGAAACTACCGTAATGCACCTACAAGCCACAAAAATCCTCAAGAAACAGAAACAAAAGCGTGACACATCATGGCTTACACCAAAAAACATGGTGCGTATACTATGAAAACTACCTGCCATAAATTAAATAAAGATTTTAAGTATGAGGAAAGTTATGACTAGTTATGCGCCAAATGCTGATCATCTTATTTTTAGCTTTAATCTTTTACCTATTTCTACAAACTCTTTAACATCAGCGCTAGTTTATAATATTTTCCAGAATCCATACAGAATTTCCTGCTAAAACAACATGGTGGTCGTCGGAAACACCAGATTCTGTGTGTGTCTGAACGTGTCGACTCTCTCGCTGGTCTCGGAGTCGCAGCGGTGTTTTACAGCTCAGGATGAAACCTGTGTTTTCTCCATCAGTTAATGTGAGCTGAGGCTGGTAAGCTGTAGGTCTCACGCTGAGGGCACGAAGCAGCGTTCCTCCTCTCCTTCATGTTTACTACACTAACACTAACTCGTATATCATTGAGCCGATTATGTGTGTGTGTGTGTATGTGGGGCACCTGCTCTCTCAGCCTCTTGGCTTTAGTGTGAATCTCAGGTAAGTGTGTCAGGAAGAGACGCTCCAATGAAGAGAATCTACTCTCAGACAAAAGAATAAAAGAACTCTAAGCAGCGCTTCAACATAGAGAGAGACAGAGAGAGAGAGAGAGACTGGTCTAAAGATAGGGAGACATAAAGAGACAAAGTAAAACAGAATGAGAGTGAGAGAAGTGGAGGGATAGACAAAGAGAGAGAGATTTAAAAAAAAAGAGACATGAGGGAATTAGAAGTTAGTTAAAGAGACAGAATAAGAAACAAACAAAGCGAGAGAATAAAATAAGGGACAACAAGAGACAGACAGAATGAAAGAGAGAGAGATAAAACAGGACAGGGTGAGAAAGGGGGAGAGACAGAGAGAGACAGAGTGAGAGACTAGTTAAGAGGCAGAGAAATGTGAAAGAAATGAATACTGAAAGAGAGAGAGATTAAAAGAGAAAGTAGACTAATTGAGATAAAAATGAGATAAGAGAGAGAGAGAGACTTGACTTTCACTGAGGCCTACTCCAGGCTCCGGCTCCCCGGCGTCCTCCCGCTGGTCGTCCCCACAGTTCTGCTGCCGCTGTAGCCTGACTGAGTACATGATGGAACGGGTGAAACTTCCCGAAGCGGACCGGCTCTTTCATGATCACCTCGTCTTTAATGAAGGGAGCAGGTTCGATGTTAACACTCGTGTCGTAGGGTGAATAGAGGGGTGACTTGAACCATGGCTTGAACCGTGCACTGATGGGGTTTCAAAATACTCAAGAAGAGACAAGAAGAAAAAGAGAGTGAAAGACAAATAAAGTAATGAGTGCATGTGAGAGAGACAGATAGAAGGAGAGCGAGATATGAAAGAAGAGAGAAGACAGACAAAAAGACGAGAGAGACAAAAGGGAAAAGCAAAAAGTTACATAGATACCAGACACAGACAAAAACATAGAGATGATAAGAAAAATGTCAAGAGAAAAAGTCAGATAAAGGGACAGAGAGAGTGAGAGGGAGCTCACGAAAGAGAAAGACAAAAGCAGAGAGTGAGGGAGCGAGAGAGAGACATAAAAAGGCAAAAAGTGAAAACACAAGGACACAGAGAAACACAAAGACAGAAAGTTATATGGGAAAGAGAAATAGAGAGAAATAAACAGAGAGAGAGAGAGAGAAACAGAGGGAGAGATTAAGGGAGAAAAGAGGAAAAATGAAGAAAGAGAGAGAGGGACAGAATGAAATAGAGAGGTTATAAACCAAAGTCCAAGGTGTGCTTTAATAGCATGACTGTGTTGCCAAAGCAAGTTAAAATATTATAAGTTTTCTTATTTTGTTTTTTTATGATCAGTTACAAAATATAAGGAATAAAAATATATTACGTACTCTTAGTAAGGAAAATTATATATATATATATATATATATATATATATATATATATAATACCATCAACCATGAATAATTAAAGCGAGACAATGAAATGAGACACACTTGTCATTAACAGGAGGGAACCGATTGGATCTCCACACGTGGAACCGGATACACTCCTGTAATTAGAGCTCTGTAATAAACACTTAGTTGCTCTAAAACTTGAACGTCACTTTTGTAACTTTGTGAGTATTTGATGCGCGACTGAGGACGAACAGCGGGGTGGATTCACACTGAGGCGATATCGTTTATTTTTATTTTTTATTTTTATTATTTAGAGCTAGCTGTTCCCGTAAGCGGTGATGGATTTGATTTGGGCTATTTTTATATCTTTTAGCTTCGCAGTTCATCAGACATTAGCTACCCTGCTGTGAGAGTGGGATATTTTATTTATTTATTTATTTATTCTTTATTCATTATTATTTTATAATAATAATTATTATTATATATATATATATATATATATATATAATTGTTTTTTTTTTTTTTTCAGTAAATTGGTGATGTAAACGCAAAAATACAATTATAAAGACAAATCAATATTTTGCATTTTTTACAAAGTGAATGATTTAACAAATGTATTGCTTTTTTTGTTTCTCTTTACTTTATTCTGTCTCTGTAGTTAAATACGATTATAATGCATTATAACTTGATTACGCACATTCATGTAATCGTAAGTCCTTTACAGAAAGTGTGAATAAGACGACTGACTTGCGCTAAGCTAACTTTATCCCCTCTAATGAAGTGCTTTAATCACACATATTTGTGTTTCGCAGGCAGTTGATACTCATGCTCCCAATTAATCTTTTATCGGTAGGTTTAACAGTTTTATCCTCTGAGCATATCTGTCTTTAATAAAGCTCTCGTTTAGAGTCGCATTAAGATCTCAGAGCGAGCAGTTCCACACAGATCCAGGGTTCCTTATTTAGTCACGGTTCTAACGCTTCTTTTATTATGTGGCCGTAATAGTGATTACTGTAAATCAGGGACCAAATCACATTTTTCCTTTATTTGATTGGCGTTGTGCTGTAACCGATCAGTTGGTGCTATAATTAACTTCTCTTATGAATCAGTTGAAGCTGCGCAAACGCCAGTCTTTAGTCGTATATCAATTACTTACAGATTACATATGATTCAAAGACTTGTACAGGAATATATATATAGAAAGATGAGAGCAATCTGCCCATGCTCAACATTTTAATAAGATAAAACATCTCAATGAGTTCATCCATTTATAGTTTTGCATGTTCAGTTTTTTTTTTAAAGCAGGAATGAACAGTTGTCTCTTTCTTTCTTTGTAAGACAAAGAATATATATATATTTTTTGTATATTTATCATCTATATATGAGGGGTTTGACTGGCAAATGAGTTTTGGCTGCTTTGTGAAAAATATTTTCTGGAAAAAATATGAACAAAAGGTATTACAAACTGATAAAGATATTTTGTGCTTAGAGTCACAAGTATGTTAAATAGCATAAATGTCAAAATATTGCTCACTCGCTCACTCACTCACTCACTCACAAAACACTATAACTCCACTTGTCATATTTAAAAAAAAGTATTATTATTCCACAGTACATAAATCTAATTGCAGTTTTTTTTTGTGCTTATTTAAGTATGCAAATTCTTATCAATAATATTGTTGATTGAGTTTTTATTATAATGAAAAAAAAAATACAGCAAACTCATGTGATTAGTTTTTTGTAGTGAGTCGCTAACTTCAATTTGGAACAATAAGGAAAAAATGTTGCACATGAAACTTTTATTAATAACGAAAAAAAAAATATCATAAAAGACATAAAAAACATAATATACAGTATATACACTACCGCTCACTTTCTGATGTTTATTTCTTTCGACACTGTAAAACACTCCTGAAGCCGTTTATCCAAAATACACAATAATCTCCTTTGAACAGTTGATATTGAGATGTATATCTGCTACTTCTGCTCTGTAAAGCTTCATAACGGCTCTAATCCGAGGTGCTGGTTGTTAATTGGTGATTTCTGAGGCTGCGAACACTAAATATATAAAAAGTCCATGACTGCTGGGAAATATTGTAAACTTCTTTTTTCTTGGCATCAACATTTTCCACTTAGTTTCTTCTCTGTTTTGTCTAGTTCATAGTTACTGATCATGTGACAGAAATGTCATGATGTCATTGGCTCATGCTTCATGCTTTGCTATATAATGACATCATTCTCTGTTGTGTTTCGATAAAACATGCGTATGTTTTAAAATACTAAAAAGACGAAAGTTTACCACTTAAACATCCAAAACAGTTTTTTCCTCTTTTCTTTTCTTTTTTTTTTTTTTTACAGTCAAACCCTTCCAGAGACACTTTGCGTATACTTGGGGTTAATCTGCTGCTATACGTGGTGTATCAAACATCTTTAAGCCATTTGTATCATCAGAGCGGAGAGCCAATCCTGTTAATGAACAGCAGCCCTTATTTGCATATGCATGATGTTATCTGCACGCTGAGCAACCAGTGAGAAGCCCTGACTCCAAACCGTGATGAGTCTGGTGGAGGAAGCGCGCTGCTGTGAGATCTCATGGTCACGCTCTCGGTCCCGCTTAATCTACTGTAAATATTAAATCCTGTAGGTTATGATTCTACAGTACAGCCGCTAGCATGGAATTAATGGCGAACGTGTGGAGTTTAAACTCTCATTAAACACAAACACGAGAAAAAAAGTGATGCTGTAAATGAAACCATGAGTGCGGAATGCCGGGAAGCTCGAGTCTTCTCGTCACTAAGTGATCATCAAAACTAAGGACTAACAAAGTTATTCCATTCTGAAAGTTTTTGAAAAGAATGAAGTTAAGACACGCTGATGAAGGGTCTAGAGCTCCGGCGTTAGTGTTGTGCTGGAGATACAGTATGATGATACTTTACTTTATAAGTGATTAAAAAAAAAATCATGCTCACTCAAAATTATTTCAGGTTATTTTTTATTTTTTTTTAACCAAAATTTCTTAGGGTTTAGAAATAACTAATCATGCGGAGGTGTTTTTCAAAACTCTTCGGTTTCTTTGATTAAATATCAATCTCAATCACACATGAGAAAATGCATCAAACAACAGCAAAACTCAACAAACTTCCTTCATGTTTAATGCTAATCATAATTTCTCATTTTAGTACAACCATAAAAAACGACACATTTCTAAATTCATATTTTATTTCAATAAAATTCCCCAAATTCCTATTTTTTAACCCTTAATCAAATTCTTGATTTACTTTAAAATTAAACATATTTTCCTTATTTCCTAAACCCCCCCCCCACACACACACCAAAAGCTCCATAAAATACAAAAACATCAAAAAGTTCTTATTGTTTTAAAATATGCATCATAATAATCTCATAATTGCCATTAATGTGTCTTTTGATGTATTTTTTTTAATCATAAAATATTACAGATTTTAGAAAAAATCTAAATTCGTAAGATATTAATTTCTTTTTATAATCTATTTCATCAGTTAGGAAATGTCTTGCTGTAGATGATGTTAGACATTTTATAGAAGTTCTTTGTTTAAATTGTTATAATAATAATAATAATAATAATAATAATAATAATAAGTCCTTAAACGTTTAGGGGCTTATTATATAATATAATGTGTTTGGGTATTATAAATATAGCCTTTAGATAATTATCAGTTATTTCATCATAAATTCACTTTCACTGTGCTTAATTTGGAGCAACAGGAAGTGATTAATGCTGAAAATTATAAGCTGTGATTATTTGTAATCTAACGTTTGTTCTTTTCAGTGGGTCGTATCATTGTCCTTGCTGTGTCACAATGCAGTAAAGGCTCATAGAGTACGAGTGGGTAAAACACACACACACACACACACACACACACACACACACACACACACACACACACACACACATAAAAAAGAAAAAAAGAAGGAAAAAAAAGAACAGAGTCTAAACGTGTTTCCTCAGAGGACGTGTGATAATGACAGGGCCGTGTAGCCCGGACCCAAAGCCCTTCACGTGTCACAGCGCTGACGATATCGAGCTTCACACACGCAGATGCTACAGTAATTGTTACCGCTGTGTTCTTACTGAAGTGTAAAATCAGAGAGAGAGAGAGAGAGAGAGAGACTGAAAAAGAGAACAAGCAAGAGACAGAGAGGTAGAGAGAAATAAAGAGCGTGAGATACAGAGCATGTGAACAAGTGAGTGAGGAACAGAGAGAGAGAGAAAACATGAGAGAGAGAGAGAGAGAGAGAGAGAAAGCACATATACAAACAAACTTTTACTTTTAAGAACACGTATAAAAAATTTAATTAAATATAAAAAAAAACTAGAGACGTTCACAACCATAAACACAGAAATCCAATTAGCTGAATATCAGACAAAATAAAGACTAACTCTGACTAGACACCGATCAGGGGATTTAGTTTAGAATCTGAGAAAATGAAGACACACCAACACCCGTAAACACCCAGAACACCGACTCTGTACACACTTCACGTCCTGTGAGCTAGAGGAAGTGTAGAGACAGAGACACACTTCAGTCTGTACGATTCCCTCAGATTAGACGGGAATATTTCTGTAAATTCACAGCCATCGTTGTAAACGTCTCTGAGCACCGAGCAGAAGCTCAGCGTGATTCTGTAAAGCTGCTTTGTGTTAATGATGTGAATGTGAAAGCGGTGTTCGAAATAAACGAGCGCTGTAGAAATAAAAAGACGGGTTGAACTGAATCGAGCCGTGTTTTAGTGGAACATGAAACATGGAAACATTCTAATCTAATCTAATCTTATCTAATCTCATCTAATCTAATCTAATCGCATCTCATCTAATCTAATCGCATCTAATCTAATCTAATCTAACCTAATCTAATCTAATCTCATCTAATCTAATCGCATCTAATCTAATCTAATCTAATCTCATCTAATCTAATCGCATCTAATCTAATCTAATCTCATCTAATCTAATCGCATCTAATCTAATCTAATCTAATCTAATCGCATCTAATCTAATCTAATCTCATCTAATGTAATCGCATCTAATCTAATCTAACCTAATCTAATCTAATCTAATCTAATCGCATCTAATCTAATCTAACCTAATCTAATCTAATCTATTCTAATCTCATCTAATCTAATCACATCTAATCTAATCTAATCTAATCTAATCTAATCCTAACACTATTCATTCTAAAATTTATATTTCTATATAAATCAAACCGATTAAGATATAATTCATCTTTCTAATCTGTTAATTAATGTGAATTAAAGTAACCTGTTTAAAAATCCTTGTAATTGTATTTTTACTCCTAATAATTATTTTATGATGGTGTGTCTATAGTGATCGTTATTTTATTTTAATGTGCTTTGGCAATATTGTTAATACAGTCAAGCCAATAAAGCGCACTTTGAACTTTAAAAGATAGTAAGCAAGTGTGTGTGTGTGTGTGTGTGTGTGTGTGTGTGTGTGTGTGTGTTAGAGAGAGAAAGAGAGAGCACTGTTGTACCGGGATTAACCTCACAGGAAGAGAAGTGTGTTCGGGATTCATGCAGGTCATCCCTCATGAGTTCTGGATTCTGATTGGTCAGAAGATGTTGAATATATTTTCTATATCTTGCATTAATACAGTATTAATGAATTCATTCTAACACAATAATTGATATTTTTGTCTCTTTTTTGTAAGGAAAAAAAAAGTTCACAATACCTAAATCATGATCGTACCGCCTTGTCTGCTTCCTGTCTGAAACGCCGGCCTCCCAGGAACTCCTTTAATGGCTTTTCCAAACATGTGTAAATGGCTTGGAGTGAGGTCAGGACTGTACGGGGGGCTGTTCTAGCAGAGTTCCTGTAATGTGCGAGTGGTGTTGGTGAATAACTGTGTGTAGAGTTCACACAGACAGATGTGTTTCCTTCTTCCAACAAGTCAGTGGAGTCTCCAGTTTCAGTACTTTGTAACAATCCAGGGTAACGCAACAACTTTTCTGACATTTTTAGGACAGAGGGAGTTAACATACAGTAGAGGCTGCATGTACAGTAAGTAAAAGAGGAACTGATTTGTTTCATGGATGTTCCAGCAAATTGAAAGGGAACTATAATTGACGAAAAAGTCATTCATCATTTAGACCAATAAAAATATAACTGTTTTAGGAGGAATAATACACCGGGGGACATTCTGGTAGAGAAAAACAATCAACAGAGAATTATTTTATTTCTCAATTAATCACATACTGACTGAATTTTGGATGCTTGTTCCATCTCTCTCTCCCCCTGAGGAGTGGATGTGGAAGCGAGGTGGAGATGGAGAAGATACGCTGACACGTGGACCGGCGCCAGCCGCCGAACCGTCTGCCAGCTTGGACAGAGATGAGTCATGTAGCAGGTGAGTCTCTGACATGCTCAGTCTCGCTCTCTTTCTCACATATTTTAAAAATCTTTTAATCTTGTCCTTTTTTCACCTTTACCTAACACGTCTAAAATTCAGCGTTAACACCGATCATACTAATTTCGAAAATGAAAACATGTCGAGAAACAGTTTCTATGAAGGTCATATGTGTAAGGAATTACTGTATAATCACCTTCATAGCCTTTTTCAGGGTGTCATTATACACACAGAGTGTATATGTACGTATGGATGTTAAAAATACAGATATACATATTTTTTTCCTACAATTACAAAACATACACTTTCTATCAATGCCTTACGTACAATGACTTACTGTATGAACGTTTACATGTTATTATGCATTTATAATACATACCTTACAATGCAATATGTTGATGACAAAGCGGGGCTTTTGATTGTGCAGAATAACAGAACACAGTATCCTCTATATATAATTCCCTGCTACACTAATGCACTCACCCCAGTGTTTCACTGTTTGTATGTTCTCCCGCTGCTTCCTCTCAAAGTCCAAAGACATTAATTCATCATGTTAGAGAAAGGTACAAAGTGTAATGCATTTGCATAAATTCTTTTAACAGTGTGTATAATGCCTTACAAATGTTTTATATTACGTAGAATACACAAGTGAAAGTGTTATTCCTTGCACAAACATGACCCATAATGCATTCTCTTCATTCATATATGCGTTATAAACATCGTTATAAGCCGTTCGTTATAATGCCTTTTCATAAACTGTAAACATGTACAATGCATTCATAGCATATTAGTTTACGCATGTATTCATACTGAGTTTATTGCACATACAGCTTTCCAAGAATCACATCTACAAAATTTCCTATACATGATACAAATGACCACCTGTTCCATTTAATCAAGAAGGGTCATACAGAAAGTTCTTGGTCCTCAATCAGGCCACCTGTTTTACCTGGTTCGGTGTTTAAGGTCAGGAATTACAGGGCTGCAGCCCAGCTGGCACACGCCGAGAGGAAGCTGAATCCTAACCAGGAAGGACAGGGCAAGCTCCTTCCTGTCGCAACATGCAGAAGATCAAACGTGTTTACCTCCGGAGCTGGACGGAGGCCATGGCTGTGAACTGTAGTGCAGTGGTGTACGACACGGCTAGCGTGGAGACGATCTGGAGCGGTGATAAGGGGGGGACGGAATTTACAGGGAGAGTGAAGTTTTTTTTTTTATAGTTGAAAGTTAAGATAAAACCATGTAGTTAGGATTTACTACTGAAAATTTGCATGTTAGTAGTCGGACATAAGACATCGCAAGAGTTTGATTTCCGGTTGATGCGACACTCATCCGTAGCCGGGAGCCTAGCGAGGCAATGTTATCTTTTGGGGGATAAGAGGTATACTTGCATTCTGACGTCAATCATAGTGACACTAGCCAATCATGGCCATCTGTCAAGGGGCGGTTAGAGCTTTTCTCCAAGTGTGGAGGAAGTACGCAAACGGAGAACATGCAAACCACACACACACAGATCAGAGGACAGATTTGAACGCCCAGTTTTGGACGTAGGAGGTGACAGTGCTAATCACTAGCTACGCATGCTGCCATTCGTCCATACAGTATGAACAAGTATTCTTGGTGAACAGTTTTTTTTTTTTTTACTTAGAATTGGCTATGTCCTCATGAATTAGAATTTTGCTTAGACTTTGCTTTGTCCTTTTTGTGCCATTGGGTCACTTTTACCTGTGCTAAAAACAGCACAGGAGAAGAGGAACAAGAAGAAAAAGGAGGAGAAAAAAAAGAAAACATCATGGCTGCCACCTGAGGAGCCTGCTTCGGATGTGCGCCTGAATTCCATAAGTGGAAATTTATGCACTGTGTTATCAGCGTGGTGGCCATTAGCATGATAGAGGCAGAGTTCTGTCAGTGGTTGCCAGCTTTTAAGCGGATATTATTCCCACGGCTGTCCTCACTGTCTGTGTTTTAAAGAGTCGATGGCCCTCCGAGGCCGAACGCTCTCCGTCTCCTGGGCTTCGTTCCCATTACTTCAGGGAAGCGGCAAGAAACAATGTGGCGGTGCAAGATGAGGCGTGATTGAACAGTGAGGATAAGCTCTGATCCCAGGGGCTTCGTATGTGTGTGTGTGTGTGTGTGTGTGTGTGTGTGTGTGTGTTTGTGTGTGTGTGGGATGCCGTTTAGGGAATCGTCCCTTGGGATCTTCACACCTGCAGTTTACCTGTCAGCAAGGACACTGTCCTTTTCCCTGACAAAAACAGATGGTGAAGAAAACAGTTAGAGCACGAATGTCATATTTATCCTACAAACAAGTTCTGGTTTTTTTTCACTGAGGAAAAAAAAATAAAGAAAAAGTCCCCACTGGTGATTTTCTCTCGTCGTTGTTTCTTCTCTCCTTTGTGTTTTTTCTTTCTCCAGATCAGAGTTTACCATGAGAGCACTGAGAGAAGAACAACTGCCCACATCTCTATTCTTTCACTGGTAACAAACAGGCCTGTCTTCCCCCGTCGCTTGTTTACCAACAGGGGTCATCGCTTCTGAGTAGCTTTCTCTTAACCAAAGACAGGTCTTGTCTGGGTAAAAAGGCTTCCTGCTCCGCTTTCATCTCCGACAACAAGCCTGTGTCGAGACCTGAAAGACTGCGAAGATGAAAAGATGGAAGACAAGGAGGCGGGGCTCTTTTCTGAAACAGATTTTCACATAGAGAGCAGTGGAGAATAGCAGCCCAGGAGAACTTCTATAGATCAATCGTTCATGCCGACATCCGAAGACATCTCAGTCTCCTGAACACGGCGTCTGTTCCACTAAAGTTCCACATGCTGGGACGAGTTTTCCGAGATGTAAAGGCTGAGTTAAATCTGTGTGAGAACAACCTCCTGGGCTAAAAGGACACCATGCTCTTGGACATCAGGAGGACCAGGACTTGGGCCTAACACCATTTCCATTTTAGGAGATGAGGTGTGGGTGCTGGACTGCTACAAATACCTCTGTGTTTACTTCAATAAGAGACTGGACTGGAAATGTAATGCAGATGCTGTTTAAGGACAAAAGGGACAAAGTTTTCACATTTACATTTAGGCATTTGGCAGACGCTCTTATCCAGAGTGACTTACAAAAGTGCTTTGAAGTTTCCATCATTAATTAGATATCTACACTGGGCTTACACCCTAAGGAAGGTTTTTTTTTTTTTTGGGTGGGGCTGATTAACTCAAATATCTAAAGAATAGACAAGTCTTAGGTCGTCATTTAAAGATTGCCAGAGACTCAGCTGTACGGACATCGGGAGGAAGTTCATTACACCACCTACAGTAGGACCCAGAACACAAAACAGTCTAGATGCATTTCTAAAGATGGTGGAACCAGTCGAGCAATGCTGGAGGATTGGAAGAAATGTGGTGAGGTTCATGATGTGATTAGAGCTGAGGGGTAAGTGTGTGCTGGGGAGTTTTTAGCTTTATAGGCAAGCGTCAGTGTTTTGAAATTGATTCAGGCAACTACAGGAAGCTAGTGTAGGGAGCAGAGAAGTGGGGTGGTGTGGGAGAACTCTACTTCAGACTCTACTTCTGGAAAGCAGACTCTACTTGTTGAGAAAGCTCAGGTCCGTAAATGTTTGTCGTCTGTTGTTAGAAGTGTAATATTTTTGCTGCTATCAGCTGAAGCAGCAGCATTAGAGACAGCGACAGCGGGAAACTAAACTATTTATTCAGAAACGCTAGTTTGGTTGTGGGGACTCCTCTGGAGTGTTTGGAGTTGGCTGTGTTAAACTGTGGAACAACGTGGAGAACTCCTCACACCACCTGCACAACCTTTCGGCTAAACAGTGGTGCTTTTTCTCTCAGTAAGAGAATTCTTCAGCTTTGCTGTGTCAAAGAACACCACAGGAAGTCTCTCCTGCCGACTGCAATTACATTCTACAGTATTTCTCAAATCAAGCACCAGTATCCACATTACACACATTGTAACGCTTAACCCTCCCCACTACCTAACCCAAGGCTAAGAAACACTGCTCTAGGAGAAACCCTTAAAGGTTATTTCCAGAATGGCTTCTAATAAAAACCTATATATGATGATGATAAATGAAGATATCTACAGTAGAAGGCATCAAATGATCAATGCCACACCTTGCTCGGGTTGCGCCCTACGCTCAGTAACTTCTTTCTGACCTTTGTTTCTGATACTTAACATTTCAGCGACCCGATCTAAACATGTCCGTATGTAGAGTTCGACAGCATCAATTTACTATTCAGCTTCAGAGCAGCACCAGAACATGAATAAAGAAATAAAATTGAAAAAATCTCAACATCTCAGAGAACATTAACCTCGGTTTGGCTCATGACCATCGGCTCCACATTTCTAAGAATCGCAGCTATTTGAATTGAAAATGAAGAACTTTGAAGAACTTGGTAAAATGTTGCATAACTGAAGAACCTGAGGCACGATGGCAGGAGAACAGCTACAGTATGTTTAATGAGCAAAACGCTAACGTTATTTAGTCTGGCGTTTTTATTGACCGAGAGCAATAGGGTATATTCGGATAGCGCAAAACATGTAACATGTAAACGATAATTGTTTACATCATAATCATTACATAATTGTTTACATCGTTAATTTGTAGTTAGTTTGAGATTAATTTTGTGTGTATAGTTTAATAAATGATACAAGAGTCAATGTTTGTTGTGGGCGATTTGCAAATATTGGATACCGTTTCTTAATTTTTCTAAAGTTAGAATTTATTGATGCCACGCACTCATGGCATATTTACATTTATCTACACTCTAAAACATAGCGAGAGATGATAATGACAAAGTGGTGACTCAACAGTGAAAACATGGCATGCGATAAATGGTCCAGTTACCAAAGTTCTATTACTTTTCCCCCTATACTTATTAGCTAGTTTTATTTTAATTTTAATTCATGGATTTCTTTCAAGTTATTAATGTAAACTGGCTGTTTTACTAAATTTCTGTGTAATTGAAATAAATTAAGTGGTTTAAATCACATATTGCATTAACGAGGCCTAAAATCTAAAATGGATTTAAATTAACACTGAACTTCTTGTGTAAACACCACTCTGAATGATTTATGAAGGAATTCGTTTGTACGCAGTGGAATAAACAGAAACCTGATAATTGCATGAATTACATCGCAATCCTTTTTTTTGTGTGTGAAATCAAAGGTGTGAAAATGACATAAATATCTGATCAGATTAGCTGATATTATGAGCCTTTTAAACAACCTTCTGAGGCAGGACCTTAATAAACTTTCACAATATAAACACCTTGAGAAATTACATATTATTTATCTTTTTGCCTTTGAAATCTGCATTGAAATAATAAAAACCAATTAGGAGTAACTTTTCATCTTTATACACATTAAAAAGCTTCATAAATTGACATGCATGTGCAATTAGTAAGTGTTCTATTCGACATCACAAGTAGAATAATATGTTTAACATTAGATACTTCACTTATCTAGTTAGCGAACTGCTATTAAACTTGCCTGTGTTTATCACAGTTGTGTAACAATGCATCAAGTCTCAGTGAATTTTTTCCTAACATTAGCATTAACACAAAGTTAGCTTGTTATCTAGTGAAAAAGTTGCTTAACTTCTTCCTAGCTAGTAAATATTGAGTGTATATTTATCGATTTTATAGATATAGTTATAGATTTTAAACTTAAATACCATAACCCTTCCCATAACTATGAAAAGCTAAGTTAGATTCCCCTCAAGCTAATACTTCCTAGCATCCTCGGTAAGTGCGAACATGTTAGCTCATGTTTGTCTCTGGATAAACACAAGAGCTGATTAGATCATGCGGATTGATTTAATTGCAGGTCTATCGTTAACATTATCGTTATCAGTGGTTAACGCATTGGACTATGGTTCAGAAGATCCCAGGTTCAAACCACGCAACCACCAAGTTGCCACTGTTGGGCCCTTGAGCAAGGCTCTTAACCCTCAATTGCTCAGATGTATAATGAGATAAAAATGTACAGTAAGTCGCTCTGGATAAGGGCGTCTGCCAAATGCCTAGATGTAGATGTTCATATTATCATCTATCTATCATCATATAAGCTCAACCTTTGAGAACTGTCCAAAACAAACCTGGAGGAATAGTGCTGAACACCATCATAATATCAACATATCAACATAATCATAGTTATGGTTAATAGTGAAAGTAAGAGCATTTCCACACACATGATGAGAACTCACAGGATTGGTACTAAACAGCTGTTTGTCCATAAGAAAAGCGTTTCATCAGAAAAAAGGCTTCAGTTTGCTAGGGAGCATAAAGATTAAAGACTTTGGAATGACCTGATGAGTCCAGATTGACCAATGGGCGTGTCAGGGTAAAGGAAAGGCATGAAGCGATGCTCCCATCATGCATAGTGCCCACTGTACAAGCCTCTGGAGACAGTGTTATGATCTGGAGTTGATCAGGTGATCAGGTCTAGACTCAGCAATGTTATGAAGTCAGCTGACCACCTGAATGTACAGAATCACCAGGTTATCACATCTATGGAGTTTCTCTTCTTTCCTGATTAGTCAGGCTCTCAAACTAAATATTAGAGTGTATTTTAGAGAGGTAATAAAAAAAAAAAAAAATCATAGTGTAAAATCAATGTTTAAAAAAGATAAACACATTTTTTTTTTTTTTTGTCTGATCCCAGATATTTTATGCTGGAAAACAAAATCATTTTTGTGCAGAGTTGACAACTTTGCCCCAAACCCACCAGAATTAACAATTTTCTAAGTACTGTATTTAAAAGTCCAACATGACATTTTCTTCCCTAAGTACAACGTGTGTGAATCAGACATTCTGGAATTGCCTTGCACATAAAATTGGATATATTCCAGTCTTAAATAATGTATTCTTCACATAAAAAAATAAAAAAAAAGATTCGTTTTATGATAATTGGTCATGAAATTAAAAACAGTTCATGGTAGTAGACTTCAAATATTTGGAGCCCACAGCATATCCTTGGGCTTTTGCTAACATATTACGTCCTTTATTACTTTCATAAACTAATTTCTTTCTTTTCCCTTTAACCACAATCCACTGGCCTTGTTGTTCCACCTCATCAGACTGCGGCTCGATATGTTCGAGCTGGGAACGGGGAAACCAAATCTCGTTTCGGGAACCACAGAGGAAATAATATTAACAGTTGTGCCTTTGCCAAACACAAATTAGAAACAGTTCAAAGCTGGGAGGCCGGAGTGATTTTATTTATTTATTTATTTTATACCGCAAGCTTTTTTTTTTTTTTTGACCTCTGCAAAAGGCATTCAGTGTGTACTTCTAATTAACATGCCTCATTGCTAACTCTGTATTTACTCTCTAAATCCCCGATTCCCTTCTGATATGGGTCGTAAACAAACATCCATATTTCCTGGCAGAGTCTGTGTAGTAATTTCAAGCTTGACATGTTTGAAATTAGTTCTACAGCGATTGCTCGGCATCCGCATTAGACAGTGTCTTTTTTTTTTTTTTTTTTTTTCTCACCCTCACACTCACATTTGTTGACTCATTTGCCATTTATTCCTTGTAAACAAGATTGTCTATGTCAATGAGAGGGACCAAAAGGCCGAGCGGAGACATCAGCGACGTGATCCCAGTTCATCTGGGATTCAGAACGCGAGCCGTTTGCCAGCTTTAGTGGCTTTTTCGGGAGGAAATGAAACGGCGCATACAATTCGGTGGCCAATTAGTCTGAGCTCACATCCACAGGTGTAATTACGGCGGAGTTTCGGCTCAGCTGATGAGAAGAGTAAGCAATCAGCTAGGAAATCATATGCTTTTTCAGCTCCATTGTAATTGATAACACAAAGCACTTCATTACACCAGAGATGGCTTGCACACCGCGTTCACTGTGCCGAAGGGACTTGATTTTTCTTGAAGTTTGTATTTGTATGTTTGTTTGTTTGGAATTTGCATAATACAAAAATGAATTTCCAAACAGGAGTCATTTAGAAAACCAAGCAGGTGTGAACTGTAGCCGACATTATTAAAGTTTGTACATTGTTGTGCCATGGGGGCAGTGAGCAGCCCGGGCAGTTCAGACTCTGGGTTGCTGATTAAAGGCATGGAGGTTCGAGCACCACCACCGCTGGGTCGGGTCCTAGACGGGCTAGACTCTTAACCCGACGCTCCAGTCAACCCAGCCAGTGCCGGCACTAGACCAGGTTAGGAAATTGGAGGTTTGCGACAGGAAAAAACTAATTAATATCTATTGGTGCAGGTGTTTGTTTACATTGAGACAGTAGCGCATTCGTAGATTATTTTAAAGTAGATTATTAAATCCAACACATAACTGTTCATAACCTTACTTTTACTCAACATTGTGATTTCACTTATGGTGCAGGTTAAACTTCAGGCAGAGATCTATGTACTGCAAGAGATTCATAAAATCCTGTCCAGCCACGCCCATATCGTGGGAAAAAGCACAAAAAAAAAAAAAACAGGAGGAAAAAACTATTTTCAATTTTTTTTAGAAAAAATATGAATTAAATTTTTATTATTATTATTATTATTATTATTATTATTATTATTTTAAATGAATTATATTTGTGTTTTTTTAAGGTTTACACTGACATGCCAGAAAACCTGAGAACAATCCTGTGCTCTAAATCATAACAGTTTTCTCAGATTAAGTCTTTACCTCCGTATGTAACCTTCATTTTGCATATTTGGCCTAACAATACGATCGACCCAGTCTGAATGAAACAAGTCCGACTCAGAGCTGTAATTAAGAAAGAAATCATGTAGAGAAACAGCCCGTAATGGACAGCCTTCTGTTGTTAGCTTTTTGTGCTTGCCATGACTAAATCTCCAGTGGGAGTGATAAGGAGTGTTTACAGGGTGTGTCAGCAGCTCGGGTCCCATTTTCTGCTTGCCAGGGTGTGTATGCATGTGTCTGTGAGTGTGTGTGTTTAGAGCAGAGTGCACAGATGGACAACCAGACCTTGCCGTGTCTCGTAATATGAAGGTCTTGGGAGTATGTTGGAGTGTGAGCGAGCGAACGCAGCGCTGGTCACCGTGGACCCTGTGGTTTAAAAAAACAAACAAACAAACAAACAACTAAAAAAAAAAAAAAAAAAATTGTAAAATTAATAAACAACCAAACTCACTGGACACAGTGGAGCGGGTAAACAAACCGTTAAACTGAAGCAAGAGACGCTCAGGGATAAATACCTGGAATGTCGCCACCGTAGGAAGGAAGTGTTGGAATGGCGACGGCGATGAAGAACAGATGGAGAGAAGAAAGGCATGGAGGAAAAAAATGTAACAAAAACGACTGCGAGTGACAAAGCAGAGAGCAAACACAGGAGGAGGGAGAGAGGAAAAGACGCAGACCATCCATGCCTACTGAAACGTCTATCCGGACCATTTTGTTCCTCTTTTTGGAGAGTTAATGAAGCCTCTATCATGGATCTGTGCCACAGAGCTCAGCTTTCCCAGCATGCAGTTCAGCTCTGGTGAGGGCCAGCATGTGTGAGACTCCAGCAGACACACGGTGTCGATGAATCTTATCAGGAGGAAGTTGCATGTTATCATGCATGCTCTAAAACGTCAAGAAGTTTCCAGAGTATGTCAAAAAAACAATTTTATTGTATATTTATTGGGTTGTCTTGATTGTTTGCAAATCAAAATGATCTACATGATTTACATATAAAATAAGTAAAGTTTTATCCCGTCAGAAAAGGAAAGAAAGTACAGATTTTCTTTTGTGAAAAGCAGAAAAAGAAGAATGCAAACAAAATGAAGCAAAATGCAGGAACGCTACTGAGGCGGCGGGACACAAACAGAGATGAAGGAAACCGTTATAAATGAAGTGTCTTGCTTTTATAATTGTAAATCCGTCCATCCATCTAGGGACCGTGGAGGCCTATAGTGATGAACATTGTATTTATTCTCATTTTACGACCATAGTGGGATCAACATTTACACACATGGTCAGTTACACACACACACACACACATTACAGGCAGTTGGTGAACGCCAATTAGCTTAATCTGCATGTCTTTGGACTGTGGGGGGAAACCGGAGTACCCGGAGGAAACCCACCAAGCACGAGGAGAACACGCAAACTGCAATGGAAATTGTTGTGATCTCTGAAAGATCAGTAACAAAATAAGGGACCAGAGATTCGTAATTGTGATAAGTTGTTGTTGTTGTTGAGAAGAAGAGTGATCGATGAGACCAGGTGATCAGTGATTTAGCATTTACTGGTTATTGAGAGCAATAATGATCTGTGATTGGTGACTAAAGACAAAACAATAGTGATACTGATTGGTTATTGAATGCAACGGTGATGACTGATTGGTTAGTGAGAGCAATATTACTCTGCAATGGGTTAGTAAAAACAATGATGATCAATGATTGGTTAATAAGAACATGGTAACATGGTAATCAGGGATTGGTCACTGAGGTCAATATACTGTAGGTCACTGATTGGTTATTGAGAGCAATGATGATCTGTGATTGGTTACTAAGAACAATGGTGATCATTGATTGGTTATTGAGAGCAATGATGACCCATGATTGGTTAATGAAATCTGTGGTGGTCGCTGATTAGTCATTGAGGACAATAGAGGTCACTGTGATTGATTACTAAGAACAATGGCAGTTAGTGATTGGTTGTTATGAACACTGAGTATCAAAGGTTTGGCAATCTAGCTATAAAATCTTGGATTTTGTATCATTGCGTCCAGAGCAATAATCCTACACAGATCCAGTCATGATTCTGTATTCTCTCAGCATCACAGTCTTTTTGGCTCCGAGCTCATTTCATTTCAGTGTTGTTAGACTGACAGAACTGTATGTGAAATGATCGAATCTATTTAAGCCTTCTTATTGAAGTCCAGGCAAATCAGCTTGCTGTCACATGCCTGTTCTTCTGACTGACACGTGCTGAGGAGTTCTCATATCATACCGTATCATATCGTTAATGACCATATGTCATGATGTGATTGAGAGCTTATTAAACCTGAGCTTTCATCTATAAGTGAACCTCACAAATAAAGATCGATCCGCTCAGAAATTACATTCATTTGGGAGACGAATGATTATTTCGTCCGGGTAGAACAACATTAATTCATCTGGAGAGAGACAAAGGGCAATATTAGCTTCATGTCCCTAAAGGACTGATTTAGCATGAGTCTGGAGAGAAATGAGGTGAGACAGACGGGTCAATCAGAGCTCCATGATGTGACTGACAGGATGATGAGCACAGAGGGACTGCAGCTTAGAAAAACTTTTTAAGGCATCTATAATAAATCACACAAACATACAGGTAAAATGAGACAGGTTGGAAAACTAAAAATGAAGCCACAAGGAAATTGATTTTTTTTTTTTTTTTTTTTGCTTTCATTTTTTCCTCCAGATCTTAGTGGCTGCTAATCAGGCAGGCAGGTAAACAGAATTCGAAACTGGCAGCCGGAGCTCTGGGAATATAATCGACGTGGCTTAAGGGCTCAGCCGCTTCAGACGATACAATTTGCACAGAGCAATGGTGTAAATCACAATTAAAGAGGCGAGCACGGAAGCCCGGCGGCGGCCCACTTCAGGGAGTCCAGGCCCTCAGTCAGAATATATTGATGGGATTTTACAAAATGAGGAAACGGCGCTTTATGGAAGGGAGGTGATGGGATGAAAGGCGAATTTGACGCTGGCCAAACTTGAGGATGAGAAGAGGAAGGAAAGCTACTTGAAGTTTTTAAGGTGTGGTGTGGTGCGGGGTGATGTGGTGTGGTGCGGGGTGGTGTGGTGCAGGCTGGTGTGGTGTGATGTGATGTGATGTGATGTGGTGTGGTGTGATGTGATGTGGTGTGATGTGATGTGGTGCGGGGTGGTGTGGTGCGGTGTGGTGTGAGGTGGTGTGGTGTGGTGCGAGGTCTTTCTCCCCTTTCTTGCCATCATTTCTTGCCATCATTTTGTCTCTTCTCTTTAACATATGATACACACTTACAGCTGCCCTGACTTCTTTTTGTCCCTTTTTCTCAGAGGTGACACCTTCATCAGACAGCCGTGACAGCGGATGTCAAGCAACAATGTTGTTGTGGGTTTGGCTGCGTAGCAGTGCAATAAGTAGTACACATCCAGCTTTCTTTCTCTACCGCTGACAGAATGTCCTGTCCTCGCTGCTCCAGCTGACATTTAACAACTGTAGTGTTGAGATGCTATCAGAAACTGAGCATGTCAGCCGTATTTGGAGCAAGGAGGGCATTGGCTTTTTCCTTTTTTTTATCTTCTAGGAAAAAAAGAAGTGCAGTAAGAAATCCATCCATTTGCCATACTGCTTAATCTGTGTAGGTTTTTGAGAGAAACAGGATTCCATGGAGACTGTCCGAGGGAACCCAGGGCACAAGTCTCAGCCACACACACACTTCAGAGGACACCAAAGTACCTGGAAGAAACACACCAAGTACGGAGAGAACATTCTAACTCCACAGACTTAGACTTTCAGAAATCACCCACAGCATATAAAATGCTCAAAAGTTTTTATTTTTAATTACCATGTTTGGAACAAGTCTTGATCAGACAGTTTTATAACTGTCTTCGATTCCTGTGTGCTTCTTCGATGTCTTCGATGTGCTTATAGCTGCTGTAAGGCAAGCGATAACAGGAGTTACATCCTCAACATAACATATAATCCACAACAATAATCCGAATCCGATTTGAGCCCCACTGACACCGAGCTTCTTCTCGGTCATCCTTCACCCTCAACTGCTCAGATATATAATTTTACGTCAAGATGGCATCCCGACCCTGTAAGAACCTCCACTGAAACAATGGATATACTGTATCTCCAGGGAAGGGAGTACAGTATCTGTATCTGATGTGGACCGAGGTGCCTGATGGCATGTCGAGGAACCTTTACCTTATCATACCTTACCTTATATTCTAAACGGGGGCGGCACGGTGGAGTGGTGGTTAGCACTGTCGCCTTGCACATCCAGGGTCCATGTTCGGTTCCCGGCCAGGTTCGATTCCCGTTTCTTGTGCATGAAGTTTCTGTGCTTGGTGGGTTTCCTCCTAGTGCTCTGGTTTCCTCCCACAGTCCAAAGACAACCAGGTCAGGCTAATTGAAGTTCCCAAGTTGCCCATAGTGTGTGTATGTGTGTGTGTATGTGTGTGTGTGCCCTGCGATGGATTGGCACCCTGTCCGGGGTGTACCCTGCCTCATGCCCTAAGTCTCCTGGGATAGGCTCCAGGCCCCCCGCGACCCTGAATACAGAATAAAGCGGTATAGAAGATGAGTAAGTGAGTGATAATCGTAACTCCATGGAGTCGTGATTATATTCCAATAACAACATACTTTGTTGCCTTTTATTCTTAGCGTATAAATCTTAGCCTGATATTATTTCATCTCATGTTAGATTTGAATATTCCATTACACTCACGTCATCCTCTTTCACTGAATCAGTTTTGATTGAAAGTTGACCGCGAGTCGAGGGAACACTAATAGACTTCGGACGGCCGCTGTGTATAATCGTGTCCCTCCCGAATAAACAGGTGGTTAAGTACACATAATTGAATCTACTGGCTCTCTGGCTCTCTTGACTCACTGAATATTTCATTACAGCTGGAGACTCTCGTGTGTGTGTGTGTGTGTGTGTGTGTGTGGGGCGGCGGGTGGGGGGGTAATGGTGAAGGAGTGATAGAGGGGGAGAAAAGTCGCCAGTGACTGACATACCCTTGCTCATCTATTATACAGCGGGTTCCAGTCGAGGCCAATGCTTTCCCGCAAGACAGAATGCCAATCCTAACCTGCCCTTTTTAGTAACATGCTCGCTGTAATCACTGCTGATCGCTGACGCTGAGCCATTCGGACTGCCAGGTAGTGCATTAAATTAATGACTTGATATCCAGGATGTTCCTGAAATCTGACATGCTTTGCTAGACATTTCCTTTCAGGGAATACTGTATTGAGATATCTCAATATTCAGATAATAAACTTTTACAAAATTATACCACAGTGCTGCTGAAATACGGAATTCAGTCAGTCATAATGTTCTATAGTATATTCACCTGTTTCTATGGTAACAAACCTTACAAATTAAAAAATATATATTTAAGGAAGGAGTCTCCAGTGCAATCATTTAGTAGACAGAGCATGGGAACATCACAGACTGTTGATTTTAAATAATAATAAACTCGATGAGGAGACAACACTTTATAGGAGATATAAGGAAGTGAGAACTGATATTAAATTGATTTGAAGACATTCCACGACAATAACTATAACAATAAAGGAATAGAAAAAAAAATCAAGAGCAGCGTATTCTTTGGGAGGTTTTTAAGAGAAATTAACCACTTTGGGTCATGCTATATAGGAAAATTTATCAACTTTAGTGTGGGAAAAGACATGCTTCATCACACAATGCTACAGTACAAATCATTATTTCTCTATAACACTATGACATGGGGCGGCACGGTGGTGTAGTGGTTAGCACTGTCGCCTTGCACCTCCAGGGTCCGGGTTCGATTCCCGGCCAGGCT